>OZ022590.1:2467398-2484898 GCA_963669155.1 Arbacia lixula | reverse complement strand
AAAATAACTCAGCGAGACATACTTGTGGACAAGGTCTGCATTGGCAAATTCACGCACTGGCATGGTAAATGCACGGTGACACCATGGACCTTCCATGGTGACACCATCTACTCATTAGAAATCAGAGGCACGCTCAAAAAAATCTTAGCGCACTTACAACATACTAACATTTCAGAGACTTGCCTAAATAGAGGGCTGAAGAAATGCCTACTACTGCATGAACTTACGAACGACTGTTGGTGAAACACCCCCCTGTAATATTTATACAAAAACGTCGCCGCACAAAATTCCGCCTCAAATCCAAGGCATTAAAATTGTGTGACTTGTATTGTTAGATAGAGATGCAGTCAAACCTTTCTAAAGAGACCACTGTGTATAAAGCCCACTTGTCTGTAAAGACCACTCAACTTGAATCTTTCAGAGCTTTTTGCATTAAATACACCTGTCTATAGAGACCACCAGTCCGTAAATATCACTTTTTCTGTTGACTTTTGGGTGTTTTTTATAGACTGGTTTTCATTTTTTTCTCTCAGAATGGCAGCTAGGAAATCCTACCGTAGGTAACTTGAAGTTGACATCAAAGAGCACCGACACAACCTTGTTGGCCACATCTCCCTGCACTCCGCCGGGTCCGTTCGCCTTGCCTCCTTCGCCGGTCTCTGGATCCCCGTTTGCGTTCTCAGCACCCTTTGTCGCACCATTCTTGACAACCACCTCTGTTAATGTGAACAGTGCGAGTGTAACGGTATCGTGACCATCAAGTCACATAGTTGAAGGGGAGGGGGTGGCGGTGGGGGGGGGGGGGGGGGTAAGATGGGTGAGGGGAGGGGGGGGGGTAAGATATTGCAATACATGTAATTGCAGAATCGTTCCGCCATGATATCGGGCCAAGTGATCTTTACCATTACATACCTTATAACCTTCCATATACGATAGCATGGTGCCAGAATAAACGCCTTTCGTTAGCAGTAGAATGATATCAAACGAAAAAAAGGAAAAGGCAAAGACTCCTTATGACTCCTTCTATACTTTGTATTTTCAGAGATATTTCAAAAGAATAAACGTAACGGTAGGGACTAACAACGTTGTACTGTGATACAAAGACCTTCCATCATGGATCAGAACATATTATACTGTTATATAATGTCGACACTTTATAAAAAAAAAAAAAAAAATCTGTTTTTTTCTTCGTGTTCTAATATTTGAATAAACGCTTTCATACAAATCTGTTATGTAAAGCGCTATATTCATATCATGTATATTTGTATTATCATAATTGTTATGGGTGCGTGTATATTGATACAGCGGCTCGTTCATGAAATGACATAACTAACCTGTTCCATTTTGACGAACTCCGTTGCTGTTTTCATCCTTGGCCTTCTTCTGTTCTTCCTTCATCTCCTTCTCCTCATCTTCCTTGCTGAGGACGACATCCCAGCCGAACTCTGCCGCCGAGATCTCGATCATGTTCGTGCTTCCGTCCGTCAGTCTGTCGTTGGGCTTGGCCTTCTCCATGATGATAATGGCCTGAGGGGTGGAGGAGGACAGGGAGGTTGGGGAAGGGAAGAGAGAGGGGAGGGGGGGAGTGAGAGAGGAGGAGAGAGGGGGAGAGAGAGAGGGAAAGAGAGAGAGAGAGAGACAGAGACAGAGACACAGACAGACAGAGACAGACAGACAGACATACAGACAGAGAGGGAGGAGAGGATGGGCGAGAGAGAGAGGGGGAGGGGAGGGGTAAAAGAGAGATGGAGAAAAAAGAACGGAGGGACGGAAAAGGGGAATGGGAACAGAGAGAGAGATAGGTAGGGGTGGGAGTAGGGGGGGGGGTGACGGAAATGTGAACAGAAATAAAAGAAAGAGGGAGAGAGAGGGAAAGAGAGAGATCGAGAAAAGTTGCATGAAGCAGGCAAATTTCAAACGTCACAATCGCATAAAGCCCTAGCCTACTCAACACAGGATGCCAGCTATCGTTTAAGCCTACCATGAGCTGAACATTTATCAGAAATAATACCAAGCGTTGTCGCCATTAGCAGATTCGCCTACCTTAAGTCGCCCCAGAGCTACCGACGACTCGGCTAGCATCCTCACCGCCCAAGGAGTGGGCCCGATCACAACGCGGCAAATGTTGAGAAGAGACACCAGAGTAAAAGCCTGTATTTGAAAAGAATGTCATCATTTCTGTAAATAACTTTTTAATGCATATTCTGCCTATTGTAATATCTGGTAACCTCCAGGTATGGAAAGTTGTTTTTCTTTTGATACTGCCTCTACCTTTATCATAAGAACCAATTAATGCCTGACAAAATTGTTTAGTACCACGCTTAGTATTACGCAACTCATCGTTGTTATAAGAAACAGAAATATCCGCTCCTCACAACTGTTATATCCATTTCCCATTTTCTCTTGACTACTGATAGCTGTTTTGTAATTTATATAGCGTGTGTTTGTTTCATTTTTACCATTCTTTGTACCTTGTTATATATTTCTTCACGCAGAGCTGCATGCATCTCAAATACATGCTTCCCCCCTAGCCGTTCTGTTTAAGTTTGCCATATTACATCACTTAAATGTTTTCACATGAGCATCTAAACATTTATTTTGATACTGCTACGCTGTTGTCAAATTCTCAAATGTATTTACAATTATTTTTTCCATGATTGTGTAAATACATGTATGTCAAAAAAACCTAAATAGAGTACCGAAGTGGTGTCGTCACATCCATTATTACGCCTGCTTCTAGTTCTAAACTATCACTGAGAGTTTCACTGGTCCGACATTGTCTAGCGGGCTAGTATCGGGCACTCCTCAATGTCCCCGCTATGATCACTGCTGTTCGCTCTAGTCGTCTTGACAAAATACGCATATGACGTCACACTTCGGTACTTTTTAAAGAAAACAATGAAATCAAGAGAAACGCACTTCTGTAGCGGACAGGGGGTTTCCCAGGGAGACGTGGATGATGATTGAGAGGACGGATGCGAGACTCGGTACGATGGGAACCACGGAGAGACTGAAGCTCTGCAGGATACCAGCCGTGCGAAGGTACCCCCTCTCCGTACCCCTCACAGCTGGAGCCAGAAGACAGGGAAGGAACACACCAGGTCAATTCAATACAATACAGGACAGTTTAGCTTGTTTGAATAGCCCGTTTGCTTTTATATGTATGCACATTTTATTCACGTCGTTCAAACAATACGTTACTAATGGTAACGCCAAAGCTTGTCCGAGGTTTGTCCGAGAAAGTAAGAACTTATGGATTCAGAGTGCGTTCCATCCATTCAAACTGAATCACGAAATACAGGTGGATGTAATAACGCGTCACCAGGCAGTTAGGGGGAAATTTGTGAACACATTACGAAAATGGCTTATTCAATACAATACAAGGCAGTTTAACTTTTATGAATCATTTGTCAGACGTACTGCTGAATACTGAGTAAGCCGTTTTCGAAATCTATGCACAACTTTCCCCCTAACTGCCTGCGCAGTAACTTTATATCACATTCAACTGCCTATCATGATTTAGTTTCAGTGGACATGATGGATGAAATACACTTTGAATCTGTTACTTGTTGCTACTCGGACAAATCTCGTGCAAGTTTGGGGGTTACCATTAGTAACGTATTATTTGATCGACGGGTATTATATTTGACTACATAACGGTCTCTGTATCAGCTGTGTATAGTCGTTTAGATTGAAATCGTAGTCATAACCTATACACTGTACATAAATGAAACAATGACACAAATTGAAGACTAACACCTAAAACCAAAAAATGAAATGTGAGAACTACCAGTGAATATTACCATCATAAAAAAAAACATTATAATGACAGATTTCGAGTAGTCTATATAATTTTGAAATATCCATCAAAAATACGAACCAAATATGTTAAATCACTGAACATAAAACAGTGATACTATCATGGAAGTATATTCATCAATCTTCTTTTTTATCCCATTATCGGCACCGCCAAAAGACTGTATTATCACACTGATCAAAATGTGCTTCTCAGGTCTTGTAACATTTACGAACATCGTGGAGTGCCAATGGCTTGTCAGAGAGAAGAAATTCAAGAAACAAAATGGATATCTGATAAATGTCGGTGCTGCAGAACATGGGACATAAAATCATTGTAATGATCAGTGGTATGCTTTTGACATTCATTAGCACGCTTTCGTAATCATAAAGATGTTTGAATAATCATGCTAGAGTTGTTCCTCCTCCCTAACACTACCTTGGTTATAACATCTACTAAGAGTGCATCATAGGCTGCATTGCCGTATGGTGAATGAAAATGACGACACTGTTAATGAATAGTAATGCTAAAGTTCTATTTACCCAGGATAGCCGCATCAGTGTAAACACTATTTTTGATGATAATACCTATTTAGTAAAGAAGTAGTTACGAGTCGATAAAAGTGGAAACTTACTGTTATTGTGAGCGACGTTTCGCCGGCAAACTCCCGGCTTCTTTTGGCTACTGTTTCCATTTTATTCGACTTATAACTACTACTTTATTATACTTCCACTGGATGACTGATAATTTACATCAAAGTTTAATACGTATTTAGCTCTCTATAAATAAATATCTATCTATCTATATATCTACTCAATGTCTTTCTCACCGCCAATAGTCTTGGAGAAAGGCTTTTCCCACGCGTACATCTTGATCAGCTTAATGAAGGTCAGGAGCTCGTTCATCTTCTGCACACGCACATCGATCACCTTGATACATTTCATTCGGATTGTAGAGATGATCTTTCCCGCCACGCCCTGAATTGCAGATAGGAAACCCCAAATTAATTCGCGCTCAAGAATGTGGTTGTTGTGGCTACACAAACGTTCTAAAAATTTGCAGATGTTAAACATATGTATATATTTAACCTCGGCTGTCTTGCATTCTTCTTTCCATTTTCTCATGATATCATCTTCTTTCGTACAATTTCTCTGGACTCACTCTTAATTCTCTATATCGTCTACCTTTCATTTATTAATTTCTGCACCTCTCCCTCCCCCCCCTCTCTCTCTCTCTCTCTCTCTTTCTCTCTCTCTCTCTCTCTCTCTCTCTCTCTCTCTCTCTCCATCTCACACACACTCAACTCACCTGTAGAGGCACAAACAGCACGAAGGTGGCGAGCGTGCCGATCAGGGCCCCGACACCGACGATGATCTGGACTGCGGCAAGGGTTGCCAAAAGCAGCACCATGGACGAGACGAGAAAGTTCCCGATGACACAGACATCAAATAACCGCTGGCTATCGTTGGCACAGACGTTGACAACCTGCATGAAATACCAAAAACGAACCAAAGTATTTGTCGAAAGTTGTATCAATAGAGTGCCGAAGTGGTGTCCTCGTGATTATTCTTATGCAGGTTTTGGGTTCTAAACAACATCGCTCCGGTGACAGATTTACATTGTCTAGCGGGCTAGCATCGGGTAATGTCATTGAGAGCACACACAATAACCACCGCTTCTTGCAATACTAACATAGTTCAAAACCATTTTTGTCTTGACAAGATGCTTATATGACGTCACGCTTCGCTACTCTATTGCACGTAAAAAAGTGAACTGGATTTAAACCATCATATTCTCATTGAGATTATTATTTTTTTTATAGCACACTGCAAGGAGTTGGTCCGACATTGATGCAATGATTCAGGCTACATGCACTAATGATCTCCAACGAAACCAATCCTCTTAGTACTCAGCTATGAACACCCCATTAATGTGTTACACAGTCCTGTGTGAATGTTCTGTTTGAGCGAATCCAGGGCAGCCTTCTAGGCCTTCTCACTTCAATGAATTACAACGCATTATTTTCCGAGGTATGAATTAATTCCAAGTTTTGCTTTGTAGTTAAATTCTAACATTCTCAAAATATGTAATAAATGAATCGTCGCTGTCACCACGAACTGGCATTTTTTGCCTACATGTCATTTCGTGGTGACAGCAACGATATGATTTAAATGTTCAACTGTGTACACAATGTAAGATTTAATGTTTGTTTACCTGAAAAGGATGTTTTTCAAATCAAACATTACGAAATTGTTAAGGACTCCTCCTCACCTCCCCGACGCTGTGATTCTTGAGGCTGCGCAGGTTGGCGAGCTTGCGGAAGGCGATGGTCAGCATGCCGCTGCGCAGCCGCGTGGCTGTCCGGCAGCTGAAGGACCAGAAGAAGACGTCGCCGGCGATTCGGATGATCTGGAGCAGGAAGATGCAGACGACGAGGACGATGCCGTACCACAACTCGACCTCCTCCGCCTCCGTATACAGTAGCAGACGCTGCACCAGGACGGCCTGTGAATTGTGATATGGTCAGTGATGGTAGTCGATATCATTCAAAACGAGAGCTCTTTGACCATGATTAGTTTGTCCAATCTTCCAGTACATTGAGTGACATGCAATGCTTTTGAAATATTTTTTTCAGGACACCATGTTTAAATATATTTCTATTACTTCGTCTATCATTACGATCTATTCATGCTGAGTAGAGAGTAATTATTGAAAGGCTTCGTTCAACCCCCCCCCCCCTGTTCCACTCCAATGTCCCGCCCCACCTCAATGTCCCGCTCCACCCCAATGTCAGCTCTACCCCAATGCCCCGCCCCACCCCAATTCCCGGCCCCACCCCAATTCCCAGCCCCACCCCAATGTCCAGCCCGACCCCAATGTCGCCCCCAAGTCCCGCCCCACTCATCCATGAATCCCTCCTTGACTAGTGCTTTGACTACCGATGTGATGAAGTTCGCCATGAGGGAGATGAGGAGGACGACGATGGAGACGATTTGCCTGGTTCGTACGAACCGGAAGGCCACCTTGCCGATGGATGCCTCCTTCTCGCTTCCCGCTCGCTCCACCTCCTCCTGCCAAAGCTTCTCTAGCCTGACAATAAGATAAAAAAACAACACAATCCCTTTAACTCATCTACTTATGATCTTGATAGCTAACTAGCAACCAAGCAACCAGGAAAACACACTAACACACCTAACTTACTTTGATTGTCTTAAAATCTAACTAGCTAATAATCAGATTAATTATAACAAAACGAAAGTAGCAAAACCATTAACACACTCACCGGGTAACTAACTAATTATTACCTAACCAGCTAAATGGCTGACTAACTAACAAACTTACTATGATTAACGAGATTGTACATTCTCACTTTCATAATGATATACCCTCGCCCCTTCTCCCGTATATTCAAAATTGTTGAGCTATAATACAAGGCCAATATTTAGCATCTCTCCGAGAAGTAAACCTTCAGTAACGTTTCTACCTGTCTCCATTGTATTCTCCCCGGTCGTAATCAGACATGGTCCAAAGGTCAGTGTACTCTAGAGTCTTCTTGTAGGCCTTGTAAAACAAAGGAGACATCCACGATAACCAGACGAAGGACAGGAGCCCGCTGTCATCTAGCGGAGAAAACTCTTTGTCTCTGTGGCAGTGAAGGAGGAGGAGGAGGAGGAGGAGGGCGGAGAGGGGGGGGGGCAAGAGGGGAAGCAGGGGGAAAGAGGGTAGGGGGTAAGTGGGGTGGGAAGAAGGGGGAGAGGGGTGGGTGTAGGGGTGCCAGTTGAGGAGGCAGAGGGAGGAAGTGTCAGGGGTGGTAGGAGAGGCAGAAGGAGCAGGAGGCGAAAGGGGGAGGAGGAGAAGGGATTGGGGAAGAAGAGAAGAGGAGAAAAGGTACGTAAAAGAAAAGAAAATGAATAAACAAACAAACGAATACAGATAAGAAAGATGTACTCGGTAAATGATTCAACGCGCATGTGGCAGAGGTGCTTAAGGCCATATTTAATAATAGTTTTAGAGTTTTACCTTGGAAGACAATCATTCACTGACCAATACTTGTAGTCATTCAAAGAAAATAAGAAATAAGCAAATTATGCAAATATGCAAATAAACACCTTTACCTGTTTACACAATATGACTGATAAAGGATGAACACAGAAATCTCTCTTTCGCACTCGCTCTCTGCGATATTAAGAAAGAAGAGCTAGAGGCCACCGAGACGACACCATTTTGCCACGTACAGTTAAGGGCCTACGACTAGAAATGTGACGTCACCCTCTTGCACAAATACAATAAACAGCTCCTGCGATTCGGCCAGTCGCAGAGTCGCACGACTGATCGGATCGTGTCGTCTGCGATGGCCTTAAAACGTGACGTCCCGTGAATACTCATCGTTACTTTCTCCCTCGCCATGCACGTATGGCAAGCCGTTTTAACATTTATTCCTATTTCTTGATATCACGAATTCGATTTCTTGATATCAAGAATTCGACTTTTTGATATCAAGAATTGCCATTGCTTGACTACACAAAACCATTTCTTGATATCAAGAAGTCGAATTCTTGATATCACGAATTCGATTTCTTGATATCAAGAATTCATTTCTTGATATCAAGAATCCATTTCTTGATATCAAGAATTCGAATTGGTGATATCAAGAAATGGTTTTGTGTAGTCAAGCAATGGCAATTCTTGATATCATAGAGTCGAATTCTTGATATCAAGAAATCGAATTCGTGATATCAAGAAATAGGAACAAATGTTAAAACGGCTTGCCATATGCACGCACCTTCCTTTAAAAACATTCATGAATTCTCTAACACAGGATTTAACAAACGGAAAAACTCACGTGGGTTTGAGTCTAAACGGGATCATGAGTTTCATACTCTGCTTGTATTTGAACCCGCTTTGCTCGCCGTATTTTATCTGGACGTAAGCATTGTCCACTTCGTCGTCGAGCTCGTCGAGCGACATCGGTCTCGTGTTGGTGGTCGTATCTCCGACTCCCGCCAAGGCAACGACAGCAGCGTGATTTCCATCCTCTGAGTACAGAATATGAAGGAACATAAATGTGAATATTACTTATTCTTTCGTGTCTTCCTTTTTTTACTAAGAATAATAATAACATAATGCAGGGTAGGCCTGGTCAGGTATAAAACTGCTTTGCAAGAGCGCCCTGCACTTGAACATAGAAACAAAACATACTAACAAAAACATGGAACAATGCAATACAACAAAATATAAACACTATAAACAATATATCGACAAAAGTCCCTTTTGCAGACCTAATTCTGAAAGTTCCCTGACTTTGTCATCATTTGAGAGAGAGTGGTTATATAATCTTTCTCTGGAATCGACAAAGCGTAATATTCGGTTTTGAGGAAATAATCTTCGATAATTAAGTTTTCTTTTTTCGTACAACGAAAAAAAGTTGTAATTTCAAAAAGTCAAAGGTCGGCAATCAATTGGAATCAAATCTCAGTGTTAGATTTTCATTCATTCTACGGGAGTTATAGTACCTCTGACCTTAAAATGTCACAGTTGGTATCCCAAAGATACGTACTAAATATGTGCACTTTCTTATACATAAGTTATATAAAATCAATGAAGTTTATAAACTACTACGTAAAACTGATAAAGGCACAAGGAGGTTTGGACGACCCTTCCAAGTATCGGTCTTAATCCTTTCAGTACCTTGGGAACATGAAATGTGTAACAGGTCAAAAAGCTATTCCTCGCTTCGTACTAAGAGTGTTAAGCCGCATGCCGAGTATTGACGGAGAAAACTTAGTACGTGTGATACTTGTGTACTACCTTTACTTCTACGATCCGTATTGTTGCTACTACTGCTAACAGAAAATAATAACAGTGATGTAAATGAAGATGATGGTAATAGCAAGAATGACAATTGGAATAATAAATAAATAATACATAAATAAACACGGAAGATGATCACAATATTATTATCGGAAGAAGGTGGATGGATGATATCAGAGAATATGGCAGCGTGACAGAGAAACGAACGGCACAAGAAAGATTGAAATACGCTAGATAGATAGATCGATCGATAGATCGATATATAAATAGATAGATCGATAGATAGATAGAAAGATAGATAGATAGATAGATAGATAGATAGATAGATAGATAGATAGATAGATAGATAGATAGATAGATAGATCCGAATAATAATCTTAATAACAGTACCTAATGTGACGGCGCCATCCATTGCGCCTGGCAGGTCTGCCGTGACTGGGTCGGGTGAGATGTCATGCTCGACTTGTGCGTCCGCATTGTCATCAGGCATCTTGGTAGATAGTCTACTGGCCTTGTGTCAGATCAAGGAAGGAGAGGGCACGGTGTTTAGTGTAATATCACAGACATCTATATACAGAGTTTGGCCAACTCGGTTGCATTCGGTTGCAACTTGGCGCACATTATTTTGTTATTTGCTTGCCCAACAAAGCAACGCGCCTTGTTGTTACCTATTGAAATCGAGTTGGCCGAACTCTGTTTATAGATGGCTCTGTGTAATGTAATCTAGATCTGTAGATATGTTGCTTGAGAACTTGACATTCGTAAAATTAGTAGGATAATATATTTCAGACTATATAATTTCATGTCATGTCATTGCACAGTCCTTGTTAGCGTGTTGCAGGACTACGTAAGTCAGTGTAGAAGGGTATGCGTAAGAGTTGGTGGATCTCTTTACAAGCCCAACATATAAAATTGTACACAAATAATGGTATGACATATGGAAGGACATTTTGCTAAAGAACTTCTCTTAGAGTGTAGGAATTGTGACTTTGGATAGCTTCATATTATATTTCCATTTCAAATCAGGCAGATTATTTCAAAAAATAGACTTTGCCTACTTTGTCACTGACATTTTGATATTGAACATCGCATTCGTATCGACTCAATCAGATTAACGATGTGAACAGGAATATTTCTTGTCGAGTGTATGATGAGATATCATTATAAATGCATCTATAATTATTAGCGACAACTCCCGTTTTGTATTTGGGAGAGAATATGATCATGTGTTTTAATGCATTATTTGCATTTTACGTCACTGTTAAGTTGTTCATTTTACCGACTTAATGCATATGCTGTTCTTGTGGTTCACACAATGTGTAAAAGAATGTGATTTTGTCCGCATTTGCGATAAACCTCCAAGGAAACATGTCCCTAGAGTATTTCATGGAAATTCTGGGCCTGGGTCGTCTGGGCCTGGGTCGGAACTGATGGGTCAATGGAATTGGCATGGGAACAACCGAATTTTAGCTCTGTTTATTAGACTGATTACATAGGAAATTAGCCAATTTGTCTAGACCAGGTCATGGGCATTTGGTGTCCGGACACGGCGTTCGTTTGTTTGTTACGCAGTTGCGACAGATAAGAGTTACTGACATGGTGCTTCTAAGTTCTAATACGGTATCTTCTTCCATTTTCTGTGTTTTTTACAACAACAAAAAACACCACGTAAATGCAAAAGGGACACCCTGTCTTTCACTCATTGTCCGAATACTTAGTCCAAACAGACATACAATTACACGTATTCCATGTATTCTACTAAGTTTCAACAGTCAACGATACCAATTAAACTTCTGAATATATGCTTCTGAGTATAACAAAAGATCTTATGACATTCGAAATAATGCATCGTTATCCGCCTTTAAAACAAGTCTGTTAAACTCCAAACTCTCTTAATGTCTATTTTTTTGTCAATTCATATACGTCACATTCAAGAAATATAATTTTAATCAAAATCAATTAATTCTGATAACATGTACCTTTTTTATTTTTATTTTATTTCTCTCCTTTATGTTCCATTTCTAGTGATTGTAATGTTGAAGTATTTTTTAAGTCTACGTAATATACTGTATACATTGTAACTGGTCCCATTAAGACAAGCGGTAACATTTATAGTTACTGCTGAATATGGCAACTAGCCATAAATTGAATCTCATTGTATACGTTTGAATTTTATGTGATTTTTATACGGGAATGAAACCAAAACAAACCAATCAGTTAGCACACCATAGTTCGTTGTTTTTTACAGTGTCCAAAGATAAGCGTTATACATAATCGTGCATTATGAGACCTTTCTGCATACAAGCGTGTACAAGGATCCATAGCCATCAGTCGACATTATCAGTTATACTGCTTCACAAGTTAATCGCTTAATTTAGCGCACTGTACTCCGTTGTTTTTACAGTTTCGAAAGATAAGTATTACACACATTATCATTGACTAGGTCCATACAGTTACACACATAATCATGACACATTTCTATACAAGACATGCGTTTTCTAGGCTGCATAATTTCGATCAGTCAATGTTACTAATTATCACGATTATAATATTGCAAACATTTTAATCATTCAACATACCGTATTCCTTCCTGTTAAGACAGAGGATGATTACACGCAAACCGTATGGAACCTTTGTATACAAGCCATGCTTCATCTAAGTTTCATAATTGCCATCAGTCGACGTTACCAATTATATTACTACATAATCACTCAACATGCCGTATTCCTTTGTTTTGAAAGATAAAGGTCGCGCATTATCATTTTTACTGGGTCCATAGTCCAAGAATAGACAGCTGATTATACGATCTGGCTCTCGAAACCAATGACTCTGCAAATTAATCATCTCAAGACGGAAGGGTCAATGTGAGATGTATAACTCAATTCATATACTAGTATATTCATGTATATAGAGTCTCATACAGTTGTACTACTATTTTTGTTTTCATTTATATGATATTCATGATACATGCGCTTCATAAGCATAAGTGATGTCACTTAAAATCATATCTAAACGTTCTGTTTGATGATTAACCTGTAAATGTGCGTATTGTTTCAGTCTTTAGTAATAGTACATACATGTAGTATAACAGAATGACATTTACAGTTTATTCAGTTGTATATTTCTACAGAATACAAAATAGAAATGTATTCAATCGTTCTCTGAATTCTTTATATCGTTCTGCATATGATGACCCCACCCCCGCCACCAGCCCCCACACGTTTTCCTCCGTATACCTGTTATACTTACCACTATACCACGACACAAGGCTGTGTGACAGACGTTATGACCTCAAAAACAATTAACCTCAAAACAACAACAATGTGAGTACAGATGCGACGTGACTCAGCAGTGTACCCTAAATATGATATGTAGACATCTCACAGTTTTCATAAAAAGTGAATAACTATCCTTTACTTTCACATTTGCGATACACCATTTCGTAGCGACCATAGTCTCCATATTTTTTTTCAACGACCAAGTAGGATCTGTTCGCATCGCGGAGCGGAGATACACATAATGCACAAAGTATTCAGTCACAAGGCTACATGAACCACGGAGGTTTGGACGTCTCGTCTGACACCTTCTCGAAATCTAGAAATCAATATGACTAATAATGTATGAAGCGTATCATCCTTGGATTGATTCCGCTTAAATTAAGTACCCAGTTCAAGCAATGCGAGGGAAGCTCTTATAAAGTATGTTCTTCTATTATTCGTGGTATTAACTCAATGTTATGCTGTTGACCTGTAATACCTTTTATACGAACACGACGCACGTACACTACGATTAATGGTGCACGTGGCTTTCGGACTTAAGCACATTCGCAAGGACTTTCACAAAGATTTGAGAACAAAGGTTGGAGGTTTTCTGCTCGGGGAGACGAGTAGGGCACACTTTGCCTTCGCATCTTATTCTTTTGTTATAATGACCCGAGTGTGGACAATACACCGATCGTGTCAATACGGGTTCCATAACAAAACGCCCGAGTGCATACGTTTTTGCATACGTTTGTGTACAATTCACTGAATTGTCATCTATCTGAACTGCATCTTTTCAAAACTTAATATGTTCTACGCACTACAAAGGGAAGTTTCGAAATCATTCTTAATTACCTTCACCAGTTGGCTTATTAATCATTTTCGCTGGCTTTTTGTACTAGTAAGTCAACTATTGAATATGTTCATAAATATCAAGTCCCGATTCAAGACATGTTAGTCAGTGTTAGTAACGTGGGGATCTCTTAATTATTACTGCTTGCATACAAAATATATTACTACCAAAAAAATCGGGTAAACGTATAAAGGGAATCAGCTTCTCAAGGAAACAAAATGGGACAAGATTGATGTTAAAAATGAAATATATGTATCAATATATATATCAGTATCATATTCAAAACTTTCATATTAGTTTTCCGATTGTTCTCAAATCTCAACTATGGTTTTGTTTTGTTTCTCATATTTGTTTTGCTTATGTCAAGAGCAGCTACATGGGAAAAAATAGTTGTGTAAGTTATTGGTGACTCATATTAAAGGGTTGCCTGGGTCCCGTAACATAATGTTTTGCGATCAATAGCAAAATAGCAATGGTAAATCAACATCATTGTTGCATACGCTTTTTGTTCAAAAGACTGACCAGTAACTAATCAGAATTTGTCTTTCAAATTTTTTCGATTGATCGTTAACCTTTATGTTTCGGGGCCCTGGTATGGTAAGTGAGGATTAATCAGTCATGCTAGTCGCTTCCAGGCACTGATGAAAGACTTTATCTGATGACGTCTTAGAATAGTGATAATAATAGATCCATGTCTGACTAGGAAGTCTGATGCAGTCCTCGCTCTAATAACACGATTAGACTATTTCCTGAGTAAGAATGACTATTTCCCAAAAGGATGGTTGCTCACATGTGATATGCATAACAATTGTGGTTATTTATTTTCTTGATATGGAATTGCTATCACAAAACAGAAGAAAGTAGCATGATTGTTTGTTATTTATTAAGTCAGTGTTTAACTTGATATGAAATCTGGATATTTTTAAATAAAATGAATGCTCAATCGAATTGTTTAGAATACCGTGTGATTGATGTTATCAACTAATTTTGTAATATTATTTTTGCCTTTGCATGCTTTTATTTCGTGAGAAATATACGAATAGTTTAATGTGCAAATGGACAGAATAAGTGCTGCATAAAATACAATGCACGAGTCAATATGTGCTATATAAGCTCACATATATTGCTTGGATGTATATTATCAGGGAGATGAAAGTTATCTTCCTGATTCAATAGAGCTTAGGCAAAAACGTCCAACAATGTGTCCTACAGTATTACCATGCAAGCTTTTTCTTTATTGATATTGTGTAAATGGAAAAACGTTTTGACACATTTGAAAAACAATCAACATAAGGCACAACTCGAATCAAGCTGAAATTAGCACATCCTGAAGTCAAGGAAATACAATTTTTTAGAAGTAGGTATTATAGTTTGTGTTTTGTGGTTTTGGATTATTACATTTCTTGTAATTATCCTAGAATAATAATGTGTGATACACAATGGTCATCATGGTCATGGCTGTGTTCTGAATTGATTATCTGATACACACACTTTTGGGTCCAAAATTTAACATTTCATTAGATATTCCACCGATTGTTACATTTGTCATAATTAATCAAATGCCACGAAACCTGCTTCGTAAATAGTTGACATCCTTTGACTTTCTAATGTGTCAATCTGAGCTTGATGAGGGTTGTAACTTTTTTTATGACTTTACAAAAGTGTCAAAAGTATTTTTAAAACCTAGTAACTGGGCATATAGAACCAGGATCACACTCATTTCCCTCTCTACCTCTGCTATACCATACCCAACCTGTATACATACAGATATTCTTACGGATCATTTTTTTCGTTATTATACATTATACGTTCTTGAGATTCAAAATTTTACTATCATCCACATACGTGTATATTTTTCTCAACCCATATGTCGACATTATGAGTACATGTTATACGTCGAGTATTGTATTTTGTGTATTTTATGACCACTTTCAAGCAATGCATTACGGTAGTTGAAGCACTTAAAAATAATCGTTAAACTTCTAAAGGACATGTACGCAGACACACGCACGCACACACACACACACACATACATACATACACACACATACAATGTTTTTGTTGGCGGATAGTGCGCATGTTTTCTGTTATGTATGACGACTTTTCTTGCACTTACCCTCAAGGTCGATCAAGCTCTCAGGGGGAAATCAATAAATATAACAGTGCGATGCGTATACGTCCTAACGTCCAGGTGATGTCGTTCTCAGTAAAATATCGATAACGAATTGAATGACAGTCTTAATGCGGAGACGTCGCAAATATCGGTATCTTATCTCGAGAAGAGGTAACCTTGAAATCCGCCACAAGCCCTCTTATACATAATCTAGTCGCAACATTCACACAACGATACTGCCGTCAATTGCCTCACGTGGGCGAAATGATCGTAACGGTTCACGAGCGGAATCCTTGTGGTGGTTATCAGCAAGGGTACCACACCACGGCTGTGCTCTAATGATTATGCATATGAAGCCTCGTTGTTTTATACGCTGACGAGGAGTGCGAAGTTTAGTATTACGTAAGATATTGACTTAGTGCGAACGCACGGAAATGACCTGGTGTCCAGACATTGTCATACTCTAGTGACGGCCCTCAACCGCCTCGATCCGCGTTTACTATTTCGTAGTTACAATCTTCTTGTCTTCTTGTGTAATACGTCAACGGGCTCTCCCTGGCACTGTACTAAATGGGGGAAATCAATTTTTGTAAAGAAACTTTCAAATCATCATCTACTACGATTACAGTTATAAATCCTCATATCATGCAGATATTGATATGAATGAAGGTATAAGAAAATCACATATTTCAGACTCACTAACTACAATCATGTGTTCATGGCAAGTGAGTTAACCCTTACATTACCTGGGTCATGTTGCATATAGGTTTTCAATTATTGAAACTTACCATCAATGGTAACTATAACGGTAACATATAATGAGATATCATTATTGCACATGTTGTCATTGGTAGTTACCATTGATTTTAAGTTACATTAATTGAAATATGCAACAGAGCCAAATCGGTTTACCTTCGAGAGTGGGAGGATATCGGACCGAGTTGCCTACTTCAGACCACTAAGTCGAGTAGCCAAGAGGCAGATTCGGACTCACTTATTAAAAATCACTGACAGCAGTCCGTGTCTGCAGACTATTAAACCACGGATCGTGACTTGCATTGATCGGACTTGCGTTGTCTCATGTCTATTATAGCGAAACCGATAGCGATTGTAGTGTAACCTCCAGAAACCGTAAGTGTATTATTTGTTTTTATGCAATATGAAAGATATAACTTGCAATATCACTTTGTAAAATTTACGTTTGGGGAAAGGGGTTGAGAGAGAGAGAGAGAGAGAGAGAGAGAGAGAGAGAGAGAGAGATGGGGATAGATACAGGTATACAGATATGGATAGAGTTAATAGGGTGGGAGAAAGGACAACGAGTTTGTGTTGTATTGGTAAATAGTAAAGGCAAGTCATCTTATTGATAATCGGTTTTTTTTCTCCCAGTGTAACACTGAAGTTCTATTCATCCGAACAGACATCCCCTTTCTTCCCCGCCTCACCCCTTCCTCACCATCCCCCTTAACACCCTCTACACTAGCGTCGCCCCCCCCCCCTCCCCCTCCCCCGCCATTCCCTCTATTTATCCTTATCTCTCGTCCCGGTAAGATGAGATCCATCAAACACCAAACAGAAAAATCACCCCACTACGTTTCTTTCAGCTGATGAAATCTAGCTGTCATAAACGCACACGTGCCGTCAAACAAACCAGGAAGTTGTGATCA
>OZ022590.1:2447398-2459898 GCA_963669155.1 Arbacia lixula | reverse complement strand
TGTGTGTGTGTGTGTGTGTGTGTGAGTATACATGTGTGTGTGCGTGCACGCTTGTGTGTTTTTTTTTTTTTACCTCATTAAGTTAGTATGCGTCAGATTGCACGATTTCAAGTTCAAAATTGCAAAAGCTCCCTACCCTGGGAGGGGGGACACCCCCCTCCCACACCCTCCCCCTGGTCGGTCGCTTCGCTCCCTCGCTCGGGCGCCCTCTCGAGTGTTGGCAGCCCAGTCACCCCCCCCCCCCCCCCCCCCCCCAGGTGTACGAACCTGTCTACGCCACTCCGGAGCATGCATGCAACGGACGTTGCCGGCGACATCGATCAAATGCGAGTGAACGATCGATCGAAGCCGCAGAGCTAGAACTGAGGGCCTAGGGGGCGCGCCTGCACACACACAGTATTTTGAACCCGGCTCGTCGTACATGTGCTGAACAGCTAGCGGGTAATGGTACGTATTGACGATTATTCAGCGTCAGTGTATCGTTGACAACATCCTTTATCTGAGGGATATAAATATAAACACGCTTCGTTTTTGATCGCCACAATCTGGTTTGCTGTAATAAAGCAGTGATATCTGTACGTGAATGCGAAGCGGTAGGTATCGTACGGTAGCGTAAAACTATCTCTTGTGTCGTATTAGCTGGGCTAGCCTGGGCGGGCAGCGGTGGGGCGTAGGCCACTGCTGTGAGTGCTGACACGGTAACATAGCAAATTAGCAGCGCAGCTTGACTGGTTTCCTACTGTAGATCCAGATCTAAGTTAGATCTATCAATATAGTCTAGGCAATCATAAAGGGGTCTAAGGGTTGCTATTTTTTAATAAGCGTAGCCTAACATAGCAACGAGGAGGGGCTAGGGTTAGATTAGACGATTTAGGGTTAACTTTAGGCCTAATAGCATCCTAAAAAAAATTTAGATAAAGACAAATAAATTTAAGAGGCTACTTTGAGTTTGAGAGTTTAATAGACTGAGACCTGTTAACAAAAACTGCTAACAATAATATTAGAGACTGTCTAAGTAAGGTCTAGAACTAGACCCCTAAAGACAGTCGAACCCAAGATAACCAAAATTTAACAGATTCTCAAAATCTCACATCTAGCTGATCTCTGACCTTGGTATTTCTGAAATATCTGTTAAATCTAAGTAGTAAATTACAAACAACTCGATTCATTAAATGTTAAGGTTATCTATAAAGTAAGAGCATTGAATAAAGACTCTAAGCAGAGTTTCATTTAAAAAGTAGGAGCCAAGAGAATCTCCATATAGATTTCTAAGCAATTTCTGGATCTAAATACGATCTAACATTGATTTGAGAACTTCTCTTAATTTCTTTCTGGCAGAAAATGGACAAAGAATCAAAGGACCCGGAAGAAATAAGTAAAGATATCACCAGCCGAGATGGAGAAGACAACGAGAAAAAGGAAAAAGACCTTATAGATGCTGTGGATGGAAGGATCCTAGGACTACCAAAAGAAGGTAGAATCAATCAAAATTTGTTTTGTATGAATTCATCTCTGTCTCTCTTTCTCCCCCACCTCTTCCAGTGTCTCTCCCTGTTTTCATAAATTCTCTTTCTCCCTCCTTCCCTTAATCTCTCCCATTTATTCTCTCTGCTTACTCCCTTTTTATTTTATCCTTCTCTTGCACCTCTTCTCTCCCTTCTCTCTCTCTCTCCAAGATTTTGGGCTGATTTTTCTTTTGTTTAATTATACTCCTTGGGGCATTTTCACGGTAACTGACGTTACATGGCACAATTTTACACACCTTTCAATGTGTGTATCTCTCTTGCTACAGATAAAAGGATTTTGTTATTGATACAGCCATGAACTGATATTAAGATTTTCAATGCAATTGCATTTGTTAAACTTCAGTGAGCAAAAATTTGTCGGTAACTGACGTTACACGAAAAGGACATGCACTTTTAGGGTGTTCAGTAAAATTGAAATACCTCATGTCTCTGATTGGATGGAGTGATGAGTTCAATGTGTAAATATACCTTTGTTACTAGGTTAAGATATGTCAAAATATTAAATGATTTGTCATTGTATTTTGAGGGCTATGATAGTTTTTTCATGACCATGTTGGTAACTGACGTTACACTTTCTTTTCTCGTTTGATTTACATAGATAGCCATGGTTAGTTATCAGGTTGTAAGATCTCAAATCCCAGACTTATCAAAATTGATAACATCCAACTAAAAATAAAGTGCAAAAAAAAAGATTTTCCCTTATAATTGAATTCTGATTATATGTTAATTGTCCCACAAATACCATTTTATGTGCTGTTTATATACTCATTAACAGAAGCGTCAAAGAAAGAAATAAAGGTGGTAAATGGTAGCCTTATAATTCCTGCATAATTCCTGATGTAGTGAACTTTGAAAACAAAATAAGTTTTGAAGTAGATCCGCTTGGAAAATGAGAGGGATACATCTGCCGTGAACTTGCCCCTTGAAGTAATCAACCCCCTTCATTCTTTTTCCCTCAGAAAGAAAAGGATGGAAAGAAATCTTAGAAAAATCAGATAACGAGTTAGTTTTCTTTGAAATAATGATTACTGGCTTGGTCTGAATCCTGATCAGTAATCATCATTATGCAACTTAGTGTGCATTACTGGACATGCAGTTCAGAATTTGCATTGCTCTTGTGGTCCACGCATTAATATGTCAGTGAACCAATCACTTGTCTAGTACTATGAATTTCCAGAGCCAGATAACAGGGCAAGTGATTAAAAAAAAACTTGTAAACCCAGTCTAAATGTTCTCTAATCGTTCCCAGTCTGTCTTGGTGTTTCATCTACTGTTATTCAATTTAACTTACATGTATTTTCATTGTTGCATTTTTCATGTAAAGGTAAGCACTTTCTCCTTGCAAACCAAATTCATTTATGTCAAAACATTGCATGATTCATACATGTTCAGTTTTGAAGGGAACTTAGCAGACATAGATTTCATAAGGAAACAGTCTCTCAGGTTTAGCTTCCTTTTCCTATGCAAAGGGAAGCTGAAGTACTTCATGTCATCTGAGATTTATGTTGTGCATAATCATATCTTGCCGCAAAACTGAAAGCAATTGTCTCTGATCGTAGTATAGATTGAGTTGAGTTACTTACACATTGAGTTTCTTAGATTGTGACATTCAAAGTAATGTTGTCAGTGCAAGGGTATGTATGTATTTAAACGACCCAGCCAAAATATCCTGATGAAATGTAAAGTATGGTCAAATCAACACATTTGAGAACTTATATTTTGAGGGGTATTTTTAAACAATTCTGTAAGACATGTATATAATGCGCTCAATAAATGTGGTTGTTATTAACAGGTGGTCTGTATGAACTGGCTATTTTGATTCAGGTTTTAATGAAAAACATTCAAGATTATTTACCATTAATGCAGCCTTAAAGATGGCCCATCCCTTTTACAAACATCTGCAAACTTCATGAAAATTTGCACATACTTAGCATATATCTTTGGGATACCAACTGTGAAATTTTTAAGGTCAGAGGTACTATAACTCCCGTAGAATAAATGAAAATGTAACTAGTTTTCACTGAGATTTGACTATTTTCGTGGTACGAAAAAAGAAAGCCTGATCAATATTCGAAGATTATTTCCTCAAAACCAAATATTACATTTTGTCCATTCCAGGGGAAGGTTATACAGCCACTCTCTCTCTCTCAAATGATGACAAAGTCAGGGAACTTTCAGAATTAGGTCTGCAAAAGGGACGGGCAACCTTTAATATGTACATGTATGTGGTCACCAAAGCAGATTTCACTGTACATATTTCCCTATGATATAGGAAAATATGTACAGTGGTACATGTATTAGCACATTCCATTCTTCAGGACGGCAACAAGGATGTATATGCATGCCAACTTGAATTATTCCCTGGTTTGTCCAACTCTAGCAGAACCATAGACAGTTTGGAGTTGCACTTTGTTTTTTGTTTTTAACATGATTTTTATTATGGTTATCAAAGTGTTGTCTTCAGAGTAAAGCATGGCTGCTATAATCCTCCAGGCTTATCACATACGAGCAATTGTCTTGAGGAAAATACTGTTTTATGTCAGTCAACCGCTTCATTGGAAGTCTTTCTATTCCTCTTTTGCCTCAAACCGCTTACAATAACTATTCTGAGAAAAACAACCTTTGGGAACCCCTTGAGAAGGTAATTGTACCTATTTGAAGCATAACAAATGTGTGACTCTTTTGTTGGTAAAAAATGAGTTTGCAGTTAATTCTGGGAAAGAATAAGTTGTATAATTTTTTTATGGCAGTACAAACACATTTCATAATGTTGCTCTGTACTGGGAAGACAAAGAAAAAAACATCAAAAAGGTGATTGTGAGCCAATCTTCTTGTCAATGGTCTTAAATTCATGTATTGTCTATTTTAGACATTTGGATTAATTAGTGATTAAATCTAGGATTTTGTAATTTGGCGGATTAGATGTAAGAATATGGAATGGAAACTGATTCAGTGGGATTCAATTAACCATTACATTTCATATTGATTTATTGTTGGGCCATATACATCTGCAGACCCTTGTATTGACAACATTGTTTAGGACATCACAATCCATTCGACTTAAATCAGATGTATGCTGCTAAAATCAACAAATTCATGTTATAATATATGACAAATGGAAGATATCATTGTTAATTCCATCATTTTTTGGATGGTGAAGAAAAAGAGTTACCTGAGAGGCAAACTACACATACATGTAGGTGTAGAAACTTATATGCGCCATTTGAATCTTCCATCACATTTTAAGTTTGATATGTCACAAACCAAAGCTATGTTGTTTCATGCAATGTTTGGTAGTGTCTGCATAATACAAAGGGATATTTCACCTTTAAATTGAGCTTGCTAATGCATGATGTGTACACGGAGTGTGCTGCATTTCAAGCGCAGCTAGTTCACCTAGTTTTTCTGGGGTTCATTGTCGCATGAGTGCTTACCCATGTCACGTACAAAGTGTCCTTTTACATTGAATGTGTTGTGAGTAGAACAGGGGTGTTATCAAGCGAAGCCATTTGCTAGATTGGGAGGAAGATAGGGGAAAAGTGAGCTGGGTGATTGTGGAAAGAGGAGGAACATGAGAGAGAGAGAGAGAGAGAGAGAGAGAGAGAGAGAGAGAGAGAGAGAGAGAGAGAGAGAGAGTGAGAGAGTGAGAGAGAGAGAGGGGTGGGGGGGGGGAGGGAGGGGGAAGGGGAGCAAAGCCATTGGCTTGATTGGGAAGAAGATGAAGGAGAAATGACCCATGTGAGTGTGGATAAAAAAAGAAGAAGAAGAGAGATGGATAGAGATTGATGGAGTAGATAAACAGAGATGAGAGAGGGAGAGAGAGAGAGAGAGAGAGAGAGAGAGAGAGAGAGAGGGGGCCGGGGGGGGGGGAGGGGCAGGGGAAGGAGAATGAGAGATCATTGAGAGAGATATATAGAAGGAGAGAAAGAGAGGGAGAAAGGTAGCGAGGGGTGGGGTGGGGTGTGTGTGTGTGTGTGTGTGTGTTTGGGGGTGGGGGAGGGGGGGGGGGGGTTGTCATCCGCACTGTATACTGCCTGCTCCTATCAGCAACAACTGATCTATTCAAAGGGAACCTGTTGAAATGAAATCACTGCTGTCTGACTCATGCACACCCCCAACTCAATACTAAGCAGACTGAGAACTGTTTCCACTAATGTGAATACATTTAAATCTGTTCATTATGTGGCTTGGCTGGCTGCTAGGCAAACAAGGAAATTCTGGTGATGTGCATTTTTCATTTCGAATGTGTGTTTACTGTATGTGTATGGTGTGCTTATCATACATTATATTGTATTACATTACATGATATTAGTATATTGTTGGGTTGGGAATGAATTTAGCATCTATGTGAACTTGAAAATCATAAAAAAACAATCTGTTAGACTCATTAAGTATCATTTTAGTAAAGCAGATGAACCGGCTGTTTCAGCTGGAAATCTAGGTTATTCATATTCACCTAATGTAAAGGCGAGAAGGCTTAAGGTTTGCAAGGTTACGCTTCTGGCAGATTTGCCTATGGTACCATAAAGAAACAGATGAAATTAAATTGAGTTGGTTTTAATAAAAGCAGAGTCATGAAATAAGCATGCATACACTTGAATGTTTGATGAAAATATGTCAAAGGATAAGAAAGTTTTTATTTTGTGACATCATGTCCGAGGTGCTCTCCCATATGTTGTGTACTAATTTTTTTGATAATGTTGATTTTCTCATAAGGATGTGCTTCATTTTAACTGTGCATTTGTTAGAAACTTGTTTTTACACACATACCTCTCTGACAAAAACTAATTCCTTCATCATAAATGAAAAAAAAAAAACAATTTATGGAATCATACAGCACATAACATATGGGAGAGCACCTTTGCTCATGATGTCACAAAATTTTAAAACATTTTAAAAGATCATAACTTCTCTTTTGATAGATTTTTGTCAATCCTGCACTCATATCTTTCTTTCATGTTGCTGATTTCAGGGTGAACTATCCCTTTGACAAGATACTTTCCATACTGATATCCTATATTTAGGTGACCTGGCTGAGAATGCAGCCGTCAGCTACGCCTCCCTTGGGGAGCCAGCGCTGGGGGCGATGGACGAGGAGGACAAGGGGGAGGAGGACGAGGATGAAGAGGAACTGGAGTCCAGTGGATGGCGGCTGGGCGGTGCAGGGAGGTCACCGGGCAGGACAGGGAGGTCACCGGGCAGGGCAGGGAGGTCACCGGCCGGCTTCAAGTACAGACAGAGCCTCAAGCTGCTGCTTCCCGTCAGACTAAAACCAACGTAAGTTTCCTGCTTAGACTGACCTCCAGTCCATTGCTATTTTGACCTGCGTACCAGATAAACTGCTGCTCTATGGGATTTAAGTGTGTTACTTGTGCTAAATGACACCACCGCGGGCAGGCAAAGAGTTCAAAGGTTGCACACAAGTTTTCAAGTTTTCTTTTTCACGTTTCAAGTTTATTTTATTTTTGTCTTTCTCCAAATACAATTTTACAGATTAACAACGAGTGACAGAGTTGATAAAGGAAAATTAATGTGGAACAAGATTAAACATTTGAATCAGAGAGAAGATAGACAGACGAGGAGACCTTATGAAAGCATAGCTTGTTGAAGTCAGGTCCCTCACTCCACTGTTAACCTGGCCATTTGGTACCAGACACCACAAATATTATGGCTTATGTAGGGTGATAACTTTTGATATGAAGTCATAACAATCATCAAAAATACATTAAATTAAAATAGCAATCATCAAAAATACATTAAATTAAAATAGCAATTATCAAAAATACATTAAATTGAAATATCAAGTTTTGGCAAAAGATGATCCAATATTCTTGTCATGTATCACCCTAGGAACTAAACTTGAATACAAAATCTTTGGAATGTGATTCTCAGCCATAGAGAGGTTGCAGGTGTTAGGAACATGGCATATGACTCATTGGGTCTAACCCCCTTCTCTCTTCTTCCTGTGGATAATTGGTTGAGACTCTCTGATGAGTCAGTCAGTAATTCAGAGAAAAGAGCTCCCAGGGCAACTGGAAACCTTTGGGTAACCCCCTGTAAGAGGTCGACATTCAGACACATACTGTTCAATTTTGGGAAACGCACATTTATTCAAATATTGTTATTTAAAACATTGATACAGCATTTTACACTTTTGACATGAGCTTACATTTTCCAGTATGACTTTTTGACAAATTGCACAAGTTGCCAGTTTAATATGAAAAATTATTATGCAGGAAATGTATAATGCTATAATTCCTTGCATATATTCTTCATAATCAATTAACATTTGTAGACTTTCTGAAATTGAAATGGGTATGAAAATTCTAAGTGAGACTAGTATAGACTTTCAAACTTTTAGAAAGAAAATACCTGATGTGAGCAACATACTTATGACGCTGAAATATCGTTTCTGCATGATTATCGATCTCTGATCATGACATATTGTGCTACAGACTTCGAATGCACCTGTCTTGTTCTAATTGGTGAGTGCACATTGCTGCATAATATACTTTCCACCCAGGAGTGTAATTGCAGGAACCTGGTAGGTGCTAAAATGTAATGTAAAATGTAAAAAGACTCAAATGTAAAAGGAATCCTCCCAAAGGAGTAGAGATGGTGCACACATTGTGTTCCTGATATATTCCTATAAATCCTTTGAATATAGGGCTATGATTGTCACACCCCTCTTAAGTCTGTATCTGGGATTGCAATGGGGACATGTGGACACCATCAACAAATCTTTACCCGCAAGCACATCATGCCACAGTATTGTTACACAGCCCAGCGAGTTCATTATGATATGCATGAGCATGATATGGCTCATTGGGGATCTAGTCAGTGTGAGGATTGTAACCTGGAAACCGCAAATAAATCTCCACAAAGTGGCTACATGCAGCTGTGGGGCGGTTTTCTCTCAGACCAGACTTTTGCAGAAAGGACCTGCTTTTTCTGATCCGGTGAAATCAGCCTGAACTTAACAGCCTCGAATACAGCCACAAATATCACGTGAACTTGTAAATATCTTGGACTTTATTGCAGCATGGTGTTTGGGTCCTGTTTTATTCACACCAAAGGTTATTGGGAGAATCTCCTGACTGTACCTGGGTAAAATATCGTGCTATTTGCTTGTTTCAGGGTTTATGTAATATGCAGTATAAGAGGTTCATGTTTAAAATGAGCAGTTTGAGTGGATATAGTCGACCTAGTAATCACTTTTCCTGTTAGTCTGTTGGTCTGTTAGTCTGTTAGTCTGTTGGTCTGTTAGTCTGTTACAATTAAAAAAAGATTTCCTTTAACTTGCTCTTATTTCTTTATTTCTGTATCAAATGTCATCACTCTTGGTACAAATGATCCTTGGGTAATACCACATGTGTCTCTTCATGAGGCTGATGGGGTCAAAGGTCATCTAGGGGTCAAAAGAGTTTGAAAAAAAATATTTGAAAAAAAACTTAGCACTTATTGATTGCGAAATCAGGCGAGACTCGTGGTTCGCGAACCACCTTGTTTCAATTACTAACATATTGGATGGTCAAAACAAGGGTGAAAAGGAAAAACATTGTAGCAACATACATGTCTTGAACAATTATCAAACTAACATTTATCATAAGATTTATTTAGACTTCAAGTACATTACATACTGAATACATGAACATGATTAATTCATGTAAACACTGTACATACATGTATACAGTGTGCATGACTATATTTCTTGCATACATATATTTATGAACGTGTGCTTGAACATATTGCATTATTCAAAGAAACATCTCTCCAGATAGAGGTTGTTTTGAAATGCAAAGGAATACAAGACCTGCATAGCCATAAAGCTCACTAGGTCAATGTTCAGGAAGGACACTGCCTGAAATGAGGCCTCAGACTATTAAATCTGGCTTATAAAAGAGCAGAGATCATAAAATATGTTAATTGTGATTCTATTTTAAGCAAAATATTGAGGTAAATTTGGGAAACCAGATGTCAACTTTACTCCCAGCTAACAGCTGTTTTCAAAATAAGGACTTTCAAGATTGTATATTTGATCTTTTTTAAGCTTTCTACTTGACATGTACATGGGCTCGATGCCAAGAATGTTTTATGAATATATGGTTATCATATTTCTCTTCTCTTCAGAAGACTTTTTCAACATACGAAAAAAGTAAAAGAGCGCTTAAAAAGTTATATTGTTCCCTCTTTTTAACTCTCTCACAAACCTATTCTTTTCCTGTCTAGCTGCTCACTTTCTGACCATTTTCCCTCTCTCCCTCTCTCTCTCTCTCTCTCTCTCTCTCTCTCTCTCTCTCTTTCTCTCTTTCTCTCTGTAATCACTCTCTTTCTCTCAATGCCCCCCTTTCTCCATTTCCAATTTCCTTCCCCACATCACTGTCACTTTCTTCCGCCCTCTTTTCCTATCCCTCTCTCTCTCTTCCTCCTCCTCTTCCTTTTCTCTCTCTCCCTCTTCCTCTTTCTTCCCTCCACCTCTTTTCTCTATAACTCCTTTCATATACGCTACCCATCCCTCTTTCTCTCCCTCCCCCTCTCTCTCTCTTCCTCCTCCTCTTCCTTTTCTCTCTCTTCCTCTTCTTCTTTCTTCTCTCCACCCCCTTTTCTCTATAACGCTGCAAAAAAAGCACAACATTTTTGGCAATTTTGCTGATGCTGTACTGATAGCTGCGTATATAAATGGGAGTCTCTCAAATAATGCGGTATTTGCTTCCTCCTATTTTCCAGCTATTTTGCTGATCGTGATCTATTATGTTGGAATTTTACCGCAATATTGTGAATCTTATAAGCTTCCTCTGCAAAATAGCTGTAATTTTGCTGATAGCAACACTTGTATTGATTAGCGGAACATGTTAGTATCACTTGTTTGCTGTATAGCTAGAGGTGTGGGGAGAATCCACTCCACTGTGTCCAAAAAGATCTTCTACTCCCTTTAAACCTTTCCCATCGTCTTGCTTAAAGGGATAGTCCACCCTGAAAATAGGTTTCAATAAAAGCAGAAACATATTGTTGAAAGTTTTGATGAAAGCTGTCAAAGGAGAAGAAAGTTATGATCTTATGAAGTTTTGATTTTGTGATGTCACATGCGAGGTGCTCTCCCATATGTTGTGTATGATATTTATGAAAATGTCCATTTTCTCAAAAGGATATGCATCATTTTACCTGTGCATTTGATACATCCTTAGACACACGTTTTAACATACAAACCTTTTTGAAAAAAAAAGAAATCCTTCATTACAAAACATAAAAAGAGCAATTAATGGATTTATATAGCACACAACATATTCCACAGCGCCTCACACGTGATATCACAAAATTGAAATTTTAAAAGATTGTAACATTTTTATCCTTTGATCTGTTTTGTTATAAATTTAACCTTCACTAAAATCTTTCATGTACCTGCTTTTATTGAAACCAACTTAACTCCAGGGTGGACTATCTCTTTAAGTCTCTCCCCCCTCTCCCTCTCTTTCTCTCTACATGTATGTATGTCTCATACTCTTTCTACGCCCCCCCCCCCCCTCTCTCTTCCCATCTCTCTCCCTCTGCTTGTCTACATGTACATTGAATACATTGTATGATATGTCTGACTAGAAAAGGGAAAATTGTTGCATATAACATACAATACATACATGTATCTTTTATTCTTGGAATGTATCATAGGGTTTGATGCCATATTCAAGGACAAATATTTCATTAAACTTTAAATGCATTGTGACAGGCTTAGATTACAAGGCTATCATGTCAAATATCTCTGGATAACATATGACCTATTTCTTTTACCAGAAAATAAGAAATATGAGAATAAGCATTTGTAAGTGAATTCGTCTTAGTGTGCTGTCAATTACATTCAAATTGAAAAGTCAAACCATTATGAGAAAAGGGTAGCATAGAAGAGGGAGGGGGGGGGGGGGGGAGCAGACTAAATTAAAAAGAATGGTATTCAAAATACATGGCATGAACAGAGAAAAGAGCTGAAAATGTGAAAAGAGTCGGGAGAAATTACTCTGAAAATTGGAATAATGAAAATGGGGAGGAAGAAAAAAAAGAACAAAAGGAAAAAACAATCAAACCAAGTAGATGGAAACAAAGAGGGAAAGAAGAAGGAGGGGGGGGGGGTGGAGAAGAAAGTTAAGGAGGTGAATTGAAAGCTAAAGCAGAAATAAAAAGAAGGAAGTACACACAAGCAGAAGAATACACCAAAAGAAGACTTGGAAGAACCCCCAACTGTTAGCCTACAAATATGTAAGGGTAGTCATAACACAATAGGATATTATCTTGAAACTGGCAGTGATAGATTTGTTTTTCTGAAATTACATGAAATCGTATTCCTTGAATAGCCGATATAACAATCCTACTATTGTGTGCATGTCAAAAGGTTTCCTTAGGTATTAAGGCTATCATTGGGGATGTCGTGCAGTGGCTGAAATATGTCTGTATTTTGATGATTGGTGTATTTGATTGCTCCCAATGTTTATCATTGGTAGCTCTGATAACTTGATAATCTAGCAATAATATAGAGTGGACTAATGCATGAGAAAAAATATTGTTACCAGAGAGAGCGAGAAAGAGAGAGAGAGAGAGAGAGAGAGAGAGAGAGAGAGAGAGAGAGAATGAGAGAGAGAGAGAGAGAGAGAATGAGAGAGAATGAGAGAGAGAGAGAGAGAGAGAATGAGAGAGAGAGAGAGAGAGAGAGAGAGAGAGAGAGAGAGAGAGAGAGAGAGAGAGAGAGAGCAAATGACAGGAAAGAAGCCATTAAGTGAATAGAGCTAACAAAAAATGCTTTAAAGTGGAAAATGTGTGAAATATTTTAAAGACCCTAATTTGGGGGATCTGATGGGGACAAATTTTGTTTGCCGATTCCGCAATATACTTGTTTGGTGTGTTGAAGCAATGCTGTTTAATAGTACACTAGGTTGCAACGAAATGCAACTCTCTGTGCAGCAAATGGATTATAGCTGCCTTTGTTTGGAG
>OZ022590.1:2187398-2442398 GCA_963669155.1 Arbacia lixula | reverse complement strand
ACGCTCTTCTTCCCTGTCCAGGTATAACAGACATCTTAACTCATCTTGTGCCACTCATTCTTCTGTCCACAAGTAATACACCAGTAATACACTAATAATACACCAGTTATACACAAGTAATACACTAGTAGTACACCAGTAATACACCAGTAATACACCAGTAATACACCAGTAATACATCAGTAATACACCAGTAATACACTAGTAGTACACCAGTAATACACCAGTAATACACCAGTAATACACCAGTAATACACCAGTAATACATCAGTAATACACCAGTAATACACTAGTAGTACACCAGTAATACACCAGTAATACATCAGTAATACACTAGTAATGCACCAGTAATATACCAATAATACACTAGTAATACACCAGTAATACACCAGTTATACACTAAAAATGCATCAGTTATACACCATTAATATACCAGTAATAAACTAGTAATACACCAGTAATACACCAGTAATACATCAGGAATACACCAGTAATACACCAGTTAAAAACCAGTAATACACCAGTAATACACCAGTAATATACCAGTAATACACCAGTAATGCACCAGTAATACACCAGTTATACACTAAAAATACACCAGTTATACACCAGTAATATGCCAGTAATACACCAGTAATTCACCAGTAATACACCAGTAATACACCAGTTCTATACTAAAAATACACCAGTTATACACCAGTAATATACCAGTAATGCACTAGTAATATATCAGTTATACACTAAAAATACACCATTTATACACCAGTAATATACCAGTAATAAACCAGTAATACACCAGTGATACACTAGTAATACACCAGTGTTTCATTGAGCAACATCTTGCATGGGATATTAGGGGTGAAGGTAAAACAGAATCTGATGAACTTTTCCTGTGCCAGATGAAATGCTGCTCTATGGGATTTGTGTGCATCTTTTACACACAAAAGGAGTGACCAATTAATGCTAACTCTTAAAGTGCTATATGTTTGACTTTTTTCACAAATAATACACACAAGTCCCATTGAGCGGAATATTTTCTGGTACATAAAGGATTAATAAGAGCAGAAAAATCAGAGCACGGGATCGGCTAAATGCAATTCTCAATCTCCCAATTCTTTCCAATATCCTTTTATTATCGTTATCATTAATACAGTGTGTTACAATGAGCCATGCATGAATGAACGAATACCTCGATGAATAGCTTGATGTCTTTGTAGATGCTGCTTGGGAGAGCTGTATCGATGGTCCGCATCAAGTGCATCCGAATCACAGACAAGCGGGTGCAGAAAATGAATGAGGTTCTCACCTTTGTCAAGCTCATCAAAATGTACGCCTGGGAGAAGCCCTTCGCCAAGACCATCGCCGGTAAGACAGTCAGCAGAGATTTTGTTGGTGTATGTCAATCTTTTATTTTCTTTCTTTTTAAAAATAAACAATAATTACAATATAAACCAATATTTATAACAATGCTAACAATTCATCAAAGTATTACATATCAATGGTTTATGTGAAAGAGGGAGAGTTTTCTACATAAAAATAGAAGAGAAAAAGAAGAGGAAAGAACAAACATACAAACAAACAGAAGACTACAACAATCTGCCCCACATCCCTTCCCCATTCCTTCCCCAACCCCCTCCCCCCCTCCAAAATTTTTTTTAAAAAAAATCCCACATTCCCACTTTCTTGTAGGGCAACAAGACAACACAAGGTTTCGGTGATACATTTTTTTTCCCCAAGGGAACAGAAAATATCTTCATATACAAATGGTTGCTACAGTAGGTTTCAAAGAAAGAAATGTAAGAGAAATAGTGGTCTTTATAGACAGGTTTGGTTCTTAATAATTTACACACAACACAGTTCACGTTACTAGTTTGTCTACATCTACTGAAGATAAAGCTAGATTTTGATTTGTCACAATGAATTGTGGACAGGTGAATTCATTCTCTTAATTGATTCCTAGTGCTTATCATTCTTAAATTCCTGTTTGAAACATCAAAATAGAGTTAGTAGAATGATCATTATGTCAGCTGGTAGCTATCATTGTCCATTCACTAATCCTTTCAGTTAATCATGTAACAACTTGTGAACATCTGAAATTCCATCTCATAGTATCCTGTACAGGCATGCGATTACCAGAGAGAAGGATGTGAGAGAAAGCAGACTTATTAGTGCAGAGGTGCCAATCCATTCATCAACCCATCTATTTCTCCACCCATCCACCCTTCCATCCATCCATTCCTTCAATCACTCACTCAATCACCTCAGTTTGTAAACATCTAAACATTCATCTGATGTTATCCCATCCAGGAATCCAGTCACGAGAGAGAAGGTTGTTAGAGAAAGCAGGCTTATTAGTGCAGAGGTACCAATCCATTCATCAACCCATCTATTTCTCCACCAATCCACCCTTCCATCCATCCATTCCTTTAATCACTCACTCAATCACTCACCTCAGTTTGTGAACATCTAAACATTCATCTGATGTTATCCCATCCAGGAATCCAGTCACGAGAGAGAAGGATGTTAGAGAAAGCAGGCTTAGTGCAGAGGTACCAATCCATTCATCAACCCATCTATTTCTCCACCCATCCATCCTTCCATCCATCCATTCCTTCAATCACTCACTCAATCACTCACCTCATTTCGTAAACATCTTAACATCCTCCCGATGTCATCCCTTCCAGGAATCCGGTCGCTAGAGAGAAGGATGCTGGAAAAAGCAGGCTTAGTGCAGAGCTACAGTATCAGCATCATCCCAGTCATCCCAAGTCTAGCTGCTGTGTCTTCCATCCTCATTCACGTTGCTATGGGCAACCATCTCAGCGCTTCAAAGGCAAGTCATTAAAGGGAAGTCTTGGCTCTTGGAGTTCTGTTGAATTTTTGTTGCACTTTTTTTTTTTTAATATGATTATTGAAACAAGTTAGTAAATTCACCAATGATTTTTTTTTCTCTGTGATATTTATATGCTAATTGTTAGTTAAATTTATGTCGTTTATGAATTGTTTTTGTTATATATCGAATGCTATTGCACATACTGAGCCCACTTCTGACAAATAATAATATCTTGTTTCATCAGTTTCAAGACTGTGTACCTAATAGTGGATGAAGATAACACTCTATTTAGCTGCCCACATTCTAATATGCTCAAAGTCTGTTTAAAATAGCCACGACATAGACTCTCTCACTCAAAGATGGAATTGGTGTAAACAGAGGCATCAGATAACAAATATTTAATCTCTCTGTCATCTAGAGAATAACAGTAACAGATAGTGCAGTTTAGTGAGTGCATGCATCTTATCAGTATCTAAACATTCCAGTTTACAACACAAGTTCATTGTAAATGCATAAAGTTTGTGTGGGTGGTGGGTGTTCTTGTGGTATTTTCACCACCTTCAATCTTTTACATGCCTTGCAGATCTTGAGCGTGGTGGTCACTGGTGGTGGTGAAGGATACAGTGTAGGAACTCAACTCTCACTGAGTTTTCACCCTGCCTATTTTTAATCAGTGTGGTGCATTCTTTGAAGTGCACACTATACCAAGGTATAGCGCATTGTTCAAACATGTTGAGTTAAATTAAATTGTCCTCTTTTTGCAGGCCTTCACTTTAGTAGCTCTGTTGAACGTGATGCGGGTAACGGTCGGTCCAACTCCCTTCGCTGTGAGGATGCTGGCGGAGTCGTCTGTCGCCCTCCAGAGGCTCAAGGTAAAAGTATGATTAAAAATCACATACATAATAAAAAAAGGAGATGAAATCGTCATCACTCTTTCAGAAAACCTGCTTCACCATATTGAGAAATATTAATTGTGTTGTCTCTGCATGCATGATATTTCTACATGACCCACTTCGTCATTGCAATTTGCACATGAGCAGATTATTGCTGGTAGAAAATCACAATTTCACTACCCACAGAGTTAAATGGGAATTCATTAGTTAGTCGACCACATTTCAATTTATTATCATGCAAATATGGCAACAGCTATTCAGCTTGATCTGAGAAGGTAGTGAAAGAACATTCCACCATGTGCATCTGCTTCAATTGTTGTTCTGGGCACACTAGAAAGTGTCTTCACATCATTAATTTCACACAGCTTCATGAAAAAATCCCAGTAAGCAGTGGGGTAGTATTTATTCAGTGGATTGTCCAACCATGGTGTAATTAGGAACTGGTCTATTCTCCTTTGTTCTCTTATTTTTTTTTAAAGAGCATCATCATCTTGGACAAGATTCAGCCAAACGCCCAACTTGCGGATAACAGTGATCACATGGTGGAGATTTGCAACGGAACCTTCGGATGGGATGCAGTTCAGAGGGAGACAGAGAAACAGATGAAGGATGATGAGCAAAAAAAGGAGGAGGGGGAGGAGAAGGAGGAGGATGAAAATACCAACCACATCAAGAGGAAAAAGAAATCAAATGGCAGCAAATACCAGAAAGGTAGGTCCTTTCTTGAAAAAGGAGTTGGTGGATTGCGCGAACTTTCGCCCTTTAAAGATTTAATTACACATGCTTGTGTTGATCTATGCTTATAATTCATAAATGAGATGAAGATTTTTTTGGAAGAGCAGAACTACAGTAAAAGATCAGTGGTACCACTTGTAATGATATATGTTGTATCATACCCCTCTAAAAGATGGACACACATGCAGGAACCTATCAATAACCAATAATCTTTACCATTACTTCCACTTTTCTCTAACATAATATGCCAAAAGATGATTGTTCTTTGAAAGATTGTGTGTGTAATACTGATGCTGGAATGCCCCAATGGCAAATAATAAAGGGTTGTGTTCTATCTCAAGTACTTTGCCAGCTTTTTTTATTAGCCTGCACCTCCCTCAGAGCAAACATGTATCTTATGATGTAAAGATAACATTAATCATGTCATAGAAATTTGTATCATAAAAGGCAATCATTGGAATATGATCGAGGCATGTCTTCCAATATCCTTAGTCATGCAGTTGGCCTTGCCATTTCCCCAGACTATAATAATTTTGTTGTATTTCACAAGATATCTGCAAGAAATTGTCTGTGTCCTTGTACTATTGCTTTATATCTTTGAATGGCCCCCTTGTGACTCCATTGTAGGCTGTGGTCTTGGCCAGGCTGGTCTGTAGGGACTATTGGCTTGCGCAAGCGCGAACTCTACCACAACCACCTGTGATGGCCTACCACGAACATTTCTACCTAAAAATAATTTTCCAATGATAAACGGGATAATGAATTGTAGATCGAAGAAGCTCGCGATAGATGTGACTGATCTAATGGCAGAGTATATGTAACGGCAACGTGCAGACAGACATACACTGTCAGTGATTGGTGGATAGAATGACTGCAGATAAATACTTCTGGCTTTGTATAATGCTCCTCCCTTGGTCCAAGCTTCTTCCAATTCTCTCCCTCTCATATTGTTAAGTGCCTCATGGTATTGAGAAGACACTATAAGTCAGGGTTCCCAGGTCATCAGGGAAAATCACTATATTTTTTCCAGTCAGGGAAAAGTCTGGGAACTTGATAAATATGCCTCAAATCAGGGAAAAGTCAGGGAATTTTGATTGGCCCAGTGCTTCATACTGCAAATAGTTAACAGCAACAACATAGAAAACATATGAGACTGGAAACGAGTTGAAGTATTTATCATGGAATTTTGAGACTTCATCGGGGAAAAATCAGGAAATTTTATTTTCTTGAAATGCTGGGAACTCTGCCAGGGCCAAATAATCCTTCAGTAATGGAATGGCTAGCCCATTTAAAACCCACTTTGAACAAAAAGTGGGCTGCGCTGAGCCCTAGCTGAATTATCACCTGCCCCCTTCCCCATTAACCCCATATACAACACTGGGCTAAGCACAATTTCTTTAGTGTTAAATGGGTAAAAGAGTCGATCCTATAAAACGAAGCACTTCTTTACAGTCTCGCACAGCCTGCAGCCTTTATACAGAAACACCTTCCCCTCAAGAGAACAATGAAAAATGTCAGACAAATGCCTCTTTGGCAAAAGTGGGTTTAAAGTGGGCAATTGGGGGTCGTTATTGGTTCCTTTGACACGATCTGGTGTCGATCAAGTGGTTTCCTAAATTATGACCATAATTCACATCAGCTAGTTTGTTGTCAAAGGGATAAAATATAATGTGTGGGTTATCTTTTTTAGGTCATGTTGCGGTAACATGGCTGGTTATACTGGAAAAGGCAATTATAAGAACATCCATGTGCACATAGTGAGAAAATTGGGATTGCAGTTTGATATGGTGAAACTAGACAGAGATTGAAAGTAATTTGGTTGAGGTTTCAAGAAAGAATTATCTTACTTGCACATTGTGAGAAAACTGGGATTACAATTTTGATATGGTATATATACAGAGATTGAAAGTAGTTTGGTGGAGGTTTCAAGAGAGGATTATCCCCACTCACACAATTCTCACCACTTACCCACAACTTGTAGAGGGGATGGGGGGGAGGGGGAGGGGGAGAGCAGCAGCAATAAATAGATGAATTAATGATTTTCTCCTTTTGATGCAAAGCAAAAAAGGCCAAAGCATTGAGCCTAATGATAAAAAAAATTATATTCCACATACAAAGAATGTTGCTATATGATTGGTCAAGAGTTGATCACGTGATAAGGCGTAGTTTTTCCTATCAGATCACCTGAGAATAAAAGTTCGTTACACTCTAGGTGATAGTACTTTTTGGTTTCGCTGATCTCTTCACTCCTCACAGTTCTAATGCGTGATTAATATTTTGAGTACGCGCAAAATAAAAGTGCGTTACACTCGGACTATCACTTGACATCTAACGCGTCCTAACGCGCGTCCTAATGCGCGTCCTAATACGCGTCCTAATACGCGTCCTAATGCGCATCCTAATGCGCGTCCTAACGTGTGTTCCCCATGGCAGCGGCTCGGGGTTATGGAGATAAGTAAACATTACCTTTTTACGTCAAATTGTCATTTTTGGTATAGATAGTTGGTTTTAGATGTGGAATATAAAGCAAATAATCAACTTTTGGTTTCACGCAATGAGACGAGCTATCACTTCCTCGGCGATCCGAATGTATACGCTATCGTTCCTCAGCTGCGCTTCGGAAAGATAGCTACATCCAGATCGCCTCGGAAGTGATAGTTCGTCCCATCACCCTCACCAACGCTGATTATTTGCTTAATAATTGATGTGACTATTCTCTACATATAGGGCAAAACTTTACTTAGAGGATTCTATATACATGATAGTGCGCTGCTTACTAATCAGTTGAAATGCAATACTATCACATAAATATGAAATATATTTTAGGAACATACATGACACTTATATGTTAGGGGATGCTTGTAGGTTTGCATGGTGGTATGATCAATCATGATAGAGGTTTACGGTACACCATGTGTAAAGTCCTGGGAGGACTGAGATGAGAAAACGTGAATAGAATTGAAGGTGAAATTGAAGGTGAAATGGAAAGGCGAGAAAGTGGAGATTTGAAAGTAGAGTATTCTTTCGAAATGAGTGTAGTCCTGAAAAGAACTCTAAACCAGAAAGCATGAAGAGCCAGACAAAATGACGCTCTATGGGATTTGTGTGGATTGCTTGTGAATGTGAATACACATGTGGCATGCAAGGAGTTAAGGGAGAACTCTTTTGTCACCAATAATGCACACAAATCCCATTGAGCAGCCCATTTTATGATATCATAATCTTTCTCTTCACATTGAAATGCAGTGAGTAGTGACAGCGTACGAGGCAACGGTGTGAGACGTGCGGGCAGGCACGAGCAGAGCAACGCACCTAAATTGGCAACCCTCCCCGGTGGTTTGACCTATGACCCGGACAAGGTCTCACCCTCCCTCTTTGGCATCGACTTTCAGCTGAGGAAGGTAACTCCAGATATCACCATGGAGGTGTAGTCAGCTCACATATGTCCCTCAGAGGTCAGGGCTAGGGAATGGGGGGGGGGGGGTGGGTGGGGCTGGGGGCAGGCTGCCAGTCGTACCAGACTCATGCACTTAATCAGAGTAGAGAGTATTTTTTAATGAGAATCATTACTTAATTTAGTAAGTGTATACCCAGAATTAATTCTCAAATGTGCATGGGTGGGGGTGGGGTGGGGTGCAGGGTTGGGGGGGGGGTGCTGTAGCTTGTTGTACTAAACTTGCTCTACTGGAAGTATATTTTGAAAAAGATTGTTACTTTCGTAGGCGTAGCCAGATTGAATTCCTCAAAGCACCAGGAGTGGGGAGAAGGAAGGGGGCTGGAGGGGGAGGGGGGGGGGGGGGCAGATGCCTACCCTTGTAAAAAAGTATCATGATGATATCATGATATTAATATCATGATATTGCCGTCAGACCCGATGATGGTAAATTGGCACATCATTTTGTTAATATCATGATATTATAAGTATCATGATAATATCATAATACAAATATCATAATATTATCATGATACTTTTGGGGGGTTTTTAAGGCAGACATGATCATGGTACAATATGATGATAATATCATGATATTTTCTGCACTGTATCATGATAATTGTATCGTGATATGATGATGATGATAATTTGATGATTGGTATCATGATATTTGCTGCATAAAGTATCATGATACTTGTATCATGATATTTGCTGCTTAGTATCATGATACTTGTATCATGATATTTGCTGCTTAGTATCATGATACTTGTATCATGATATTTGCTGCTTAGTATCATGATACTTGTATCATGATATTTGCTGCTTAGTATCATGATACTTGTATCATGATATTTGCTGCTCATAGTATCATGGTACTTGTATCATGATATTTGCTGCTTGGTATCATGATATTTGCTGATTGGTATCATGATACTTGTACCATGATATTTGCTGCTTAGTATCATGATACTTGTATCATGATATTTGCTGTGGAGTATCATGATACTTGTATCATGATACCAAGCAGCAAATATCATGATACCTATATCATGATACTCCACAGCAAATATCATGATACAAGTATCATGATACTCCACAGCAAATATCATGATACAAGTATCATGATACTAAGCAGCAAATATCATGATATAAGTATCATGATACTATGCAACAAATATCATGATACAAGTATCATGATACCAAGCAGCAAATATCATTAAATACAAGTATCCTAATACCAAGCAGCAAATATCATGATACAAGTATCCTGATACCAAGCAGCAAATATCATGATACAAATATCATGATACTTGTATTACGATACTATGCAGCAAATAGTGTGATACAAATATCATGAGATCAATGTATCCAATGTTGTACTTTTACAGGATAATACTGAATGAGAAGTTGTTTTTGTTTCCTGTAATCCGAGAGTCTAATGGTCAAGTAGCATTCACTAGCAGAGGTACATCCATTCATGGCGTGGCAACACTGCTTTAAAAATAAAAGAAGAATAGATGTACATATTACAATAGCAATACATGTACAATACAACATTGAACCTCTCACTTTTCACAGGGAATCTTACAAAAAACACTCATGGACAATCTTTGAAGTAAAATATTGAACATTTTATTAAGGAACAATAGTTATGGGAACTACAAATCCCACTGACATCATGATATTTAAGTTTAAAAATAAAACAATGGAACATAAAAAAAAACCTACCTAGCAAGTCATAATTAAAGGTTCTTACATGTGCTACATGCACATATTTGAATAATTCTAAGGGTAACAATGCAAAATTATTCTAAAACTGAACAGCAAATTTACTTTGTGGATTAAAGGAGTGCTCATGGCTCCATCGTTGCAAATGGCTTTCAATGAAAGCTGGAATAGAGGGGAAAACTTTTAAAAAATGAGGAAAAGAGAGTTATGAATTATTCAATAAAACGAGCAATCACTGCCAGAAACATAAATGCAACATGATCTAATGCAAAACGTTCAATTCAACCAAGACACTGACTTACTTGTGCCCTCGCACAAGAATCTACATTAGCATGTTTTTGCATGTATGAACTACTGGTAATACAAAAGTCCCTCTCTTTCAAAAAAGAAAAACATTTTTTGATGAAAATGTGTTACATATTAACTAAGTGTATCATGACTATACTTCATGATACATGTAGACAAAATCAAATGAAGAGTGTATAGCAAGCTTTGTGCATGGTTGCACGACAGTGCGACCTCGGGTTTCAATTCACATGGATTGGCAAATTGCATTAAAGGGCATATACTGTAGTGGGAAGGCAAAAAAGCCTTCAAAATGTAATTGTTAGCTATCTTCTTGCCAATGGTCTTAAATTCATGTATTGTCTATTTTAGAAGCTTACTGAAAGTTATTTGCCCTCAAATGATCTACATTCGGAGTAATGAGTGATTAAATCACACATCCTCAAAATGTTCGGCCCGAACATTTTGAGGATTTAATCATTAATCATTAATTACTCCACATGTGGATCATTTGGGGGTAAATAACTTTCAGCAAGCTTCTAAAATGGACAATACATGAATTTAAGACCATTGGCAAGAAGATTGCTAACAATTACATTTTGAAGGCTTTTTTGCCTTCCCACTACAGTATATGCCCTTTAATTTCATTATACATATGTACATGTGTTTTCCATTCCATTCAATAAAAAAGTAAAATTTGAAAATGTTTCAAGGACTGGATAGCGTCTATGGGTGCTAATCACACAAAGCTATAACACAATGTGTACTACATATGCCTTGAGCATGGTAGATCCTTTAGTTACACATACTACACATGTATGTACATGTAGATTACTGTAATACAGTGCATTAATCTATAGATTCTGAGCAAACAAATAAGAACATGTACATATGGCAAACTTACAACCATGACATGCAGATTTGGTCACGATTAGTATATATACCGTGAGCACTTATATTTGAGCCAAAGACTGTGGCTTAATTACATTTTGTATTTTGTTTATTCTTTTGAAAATTACATTTTATGGCCCGTCCTTTTTATAAACATCTGCAAACTTCATGAAAGTTTGCACATATCACGTATCTTTGGGATACCAACTGTGAAATTTTAAAGTCAGAGGTACTATAACTCCTGTAGAATAAATGAAAATCTAACTACATGTAGTTTTCACTGAGATTTGATTATTTTTGTGGTATGCAAAAAGAAATTAAGCTTGATCAATTATCAAAGATTATATCCTCAAAACGAAATATTACGCTTTGTTGATTTAAGGGAAAGGTTATATAGCCACTCTCTCTCAAATGATGACAAAGTCAGGGAACTTTGAAAATTAGGTCTGCAAAAGAGACGGGCTACCTTTAAACTTCTTAGATGGCTTTACCGGTACATAACAACAAGTATCAAGGAAAATCAGGAACTCAAAATCACTCTACAAATCCTGAACACACACAAACCAGATAGTGTATTTCACATTGATACATTCGAACAGACCAGTGCATTGCAGCTTTGGTTCAGACTTTCGCATGAATACATTATTTTCCTGAGTATACAAGAGATAGTCTTACATGTGATATCAGCAGATAAAATTACATGTATCAAGCTTATAGTAAGCCTGTGATGAATAGTCTCCAGAAATACTAACTGGTTGATAATCTGTTTATTCAGAAAAATGATAATTAAGACTTGAGCATCTCAACTGCCACACAATCGATGAATAGGTCTCTGCCTTTATGTTAGTTAACTGCACCTAATTTAAATTAGTACTCATCTTCATTCAGAAAACTTGTGTTTGGTGGAAATTGGACCACTGAATTAATAATTTTGCCAAAGTCCATTGATCTTTGACCTCTAAGGAATTTGACCTCTAATCTCCACAGTCTACCTCTATTATATTAATACACTTCGGATCAAGATTGGTGGAAAATAGATAATCATATTTCTAGATATTTGGAGAAAGATCACATTTTTGGCTGTAAAAAAAAGGCAAATTTTGACTACGTTAAATGACCTTTCAGGCATTTTTTGAATCAAATTGTTACAAAGTTTGTTTGTGGTCTTTCTTTGTAGCATGCTGGTTGGAACAGGACCATTGGATTAAATGTGACAAATATCAGATTTCAAATGTTGGCATTTCGACTAATGTTCAATGACCTTTGAACTTTGACACTAATTTTACGCAGATTTCAAATGTTGGCATTTTGACTAATATTCAATGACCTTTGAACTTAGACACTAATTTTACGCAGTAAATTGGTTTTACAAATTCCAGGAACATGTACTACCCTTTTCTCATTGGGTTTTCTTAGCCCTATACTATCCTTAGCCCCGTACTTTTTTGAAAGCTTTTCACACTGGCATTTCTTAGCCCCGCACTTAAACCCGACTAGCTGTTCTCATTCGAAATCGTTAGCCCCGTACTTTCTCGACGGCTTATGAATATTTATGAGTGTACGTCTTGCACATCGGCTCTTTACCGCTCCGCATCAAGGTCACTCGCCCGTCGGGCGTTATCTGATTGGTCTCGGCGTTTCGGCCTTGAGAGCCGACACTGCATTACCTTAGCCCCGCACTATTTTTCGTTTCTGTTCTCACTGGCGCTCTTAGCCCCGCACTATTTGGCTTGGCCCTGCAATTGCGGAGTTAGCTCTGCAGGGCCAAATAATTCCGGATTATTGGTGGGGCTAGCCCACTTTGGTAAAAACAAGTGAGAACAGAAAGTGGTCTAAGCTTAGCCCCGTACTATAGGTGGGGCTAAGGGGGGGGGGGCCTTAGGAAATTTTTGCCAGTGTGAAAAGCATTTCCATGTACTAAGTCTGAAGCAAATCTGTTAAGTGATTCTATTTTGCGTAAAAATGTCAAAAACTGACAAATTGGGCAATATTTCACAACGTTCATTGGGCGTGTTTATCATCTTTTCAGAATTTGAAACGCGTTTCCAAAGGCCTTTGCGAACGCGTGTAAGAAAACGGTGCGGTTATCAACTCAATCGCTCAAGTCGAAAACCGACCTTGTCACTGCGCAGCTCTACTGCGCCGTTACACGTGCACTGTAGTACAAGAGTGTGTGATCGATGTGTTTACGGAAACACATGGTTTCAAGTCGTTTCAAAACAGCTTTGCGTTTATCTTGCTTCTCTAAACGCGTTTCTGGCTCAAACGCGTTTAGGATAGCACAAATTTGCGTGTTTCAAAACAGCTTACCGAACCCCATAATCAAAACACCTTTGCATTTATCAACTCCCTGAAACGCGTTAAAAAAAAATTAAACGCGTTTGGAAACCTTAATTCAACCAAAGAAAGAGTTGATATGCACGCCCATTGACCGTTTTATTGACAATTTTACACAGATCATTAGTTTTTATAAATTACATACTGTACAGGTACCAAGTTTGATGCAAATCCATTGAACCTTTCTCAAGATATTGCGTAAATGATTTCGGAACGGATGGACAGGCAACCCGAAAACATAATGTAATGCCTCCTTCCACTTCGTGGCAGAGACATAAAATGCATTACAGTTCACATCTTTTAAAATATAAGTACTTTCTAAATGATACCATTACATGTACATCTACTTCCTTAAATCTTAAATGAATAATACAAATATTTTCTTTTCTGAGAATTGAGGGTGTATGCACTGTATGTACAATGTATAAACCAACGTCGTATTACATCAAGTTAGTGATGGTCATTATTGGGTAATATTCTGCAGCAATATTCTAAAAGAGGAAGTCCACACTGATATAAAATTGTTTGTAAAGGGACAGTAAACCAGAAATCCCATGGTCAGTAGAATGTTGTGAAGAGTAGCAGACAAATTTGTTATCATTCAAGTGGGCATACATCACTATATTCTTCTACATGATGGAAATGTTGTATACTGGGTAGGAAACTGGACAGTTTGAGAGTGCAGGACTCAATGTGATGCTATTTAAGGCATAGCTGCTTTTGCTTGTAATGAAAGAAAAAAAAAACTTAAATAAATCAATGGAGCTTCTGGGCAGCTCCTCAATTTCAATTTTCTAAAAAAGAATCACATTCATACAACTGAAGTTGATACAGTATTAAACACATGTATTCATACATGCATGTACATTCCTATACAAAATATATCATTCTATTCATTCAACAAGAATTTTCATTTGATTCATTGCAAGTTTTAAAAAATCATTACTTATCCTCTATCTAACTGTTGTCAAACTGTCGTTCTCTGTTTCTCTCATTTTTACACTTTTATTTCAAGTAACTCTTTCTCAGGGTGGACTTCCCCAGAAAGAAATATCATTAATTGCTCAACCCTACATTGTGTACAATACAAACACTTACTTCTTCCCTGCCTTAGCCTTTCTCTGATTGGTTTGTTTGTTCCTGTGTCGGCTGAAATCTCTGTGAACATACCGTGGGTAGGAGAGCTGAAAATAGTGTGTTGAGAAAGCATAAAAAATAATTACAATAAAATTGACTTGAATATGCCACCTGCCGGATGAAAGCCACCAATTGGTCATTTGGTTTTATTAACTACATACATACTTTTTACTCAAACTAGTAGGGATTCAAAGCTTTCAATGATATCAAGCATATTAAGTCAACTGTTCAAAGCACAACCAATAGAAGAAATCAATGATATCTTATGCAGAGAAAGATGCGTCCCCTGCTGTCTGCTCTGTTGTCATATTTTAAAGTTAGTGATGCCTGTTGAACATATCTCCACATAATACAGATTACAGGTACACTCATAGCAATAAAGAGGCATAATTCTCTCCTTTTCCCATTAAGAATTTCCTAAGTAACGCTATGGCACATATAGCAAATCTTACACGGACAAATCTTTGATTGATTTCTAAATCTAAAATGGGGAATAGAAATCTTTTTGATATGAATCTTTTTTGCACCAATATAAACTTGTGATTAAGCGCCTGAGTCATATCGATTTTTTTGTAAGCCGGGGCTCGATGGCGTTGCTCCGGTCGAACTTCGGTGCATCAATGTGACAGTGACAAATTGTGTACAACGGATAGCGGAGCGTGAACGCTAGCGGTCGTGTACATTTTTGCTTATTACATGACGTCATCCAGCCACTGCCGAGAGCCAATTTATGAATGAAAATATAGTAAGCATGCGCAGTGCAAGCCTTTCATTTCCCCACACAGTATTCCACCAAAGCAAGTGTGCAATTCTCTATCGCCTCGTACCAAAATCGACCTAGAATTTCACTTTTCTATATTTTATATGAATTATGAAAGGTATCTATTTTCTCACCGATACCGCACAGGTAAGCAAATTTCGATTACTTCTTGCTTTTCCCTCAAAATCTTACGAATTAGCGTTGATATGGCATCGTGTTCGTTGGAATTTGTAGAGTCTATCGTAACGTGCACAAAGTCAATTGGCTTCCGGGTTCGGGGCGTCGCATGAATATGCATGAAATTGCAGAGTTTCTATCATTTTTGATCGATACCGGAGCAATCCGATCATGAGCCAAGACCATTTCTCGCGTACACAACGTGATTGGATATCGTTATCGCTATCGATACTTCCGCACGCAGCTGAAGGAATTATTTTGGCAACCACGTGGTGTGAAAAGAAGTTTCGCATTAAATGAGGTTGCTTACTTCAATTATTAACGTACAGAAACTTGCTCGTGCTTTTCTATGGGAAAAAATCTCGTTCCTGCCAGCCATAAATTGAAGCTAGCGATTATTTCCGATCGTATTTACCGAATACGCGAGAACGATACGTGGTCAGTTGGAACAATAGCTGCCAATGAGAACGAGATTATTTTATGTCATACCACTGGAACATAATATACCAGTATATCGTCGATACCGGAATATGTGGTACCGAGAACCTTGAGTCGAGCTAGCTCCCAGCTCGTACTTTTCATTGATTCTGATCAATGAATATGATGAAACTGAACATTTGAATGGATTATCCACCAAACTCAAAATGAGACAAATATTCCATTAGAACACATCTAAATGTGGTAACTTCATCTGAGATGACATGCAAGGTATGAGAGTGCTTTCTGCAAACATTAGAAACATTGAAGAATTCATACCTTTTGATGGCGCTGACCTTGCCAGGATGTAGTACAGGCCGGTTGATGGTTTCTGCACCGTGTAGATTGCGCTTCGTCCCTGTCAATAAGCAGTCCGCACTTCAATGTCGAACACAGCAACAGTCAAGTCCTTTGACCAAGACCACCTGATCCCTGGTGAGAATCATCCTCTCCTGAGGACATTTGGAGCTGAAAAAGCACACACACAACAAAAAACATAATTAATAAATGTATCTTGATTACCACAGCAGTATCAATTTGTGTGATGTGCTAAATGTAATGTAAAAATGTAACATTTCACAACCTGCAATAATATAGAACGGTTGCTAACTAGCTTAATGTTCAGTCCTGCAGGTCAATTTCTTATTTTTGGTAATTTCTATTCATCCATACAGTTCACATTTAAAAAAAAATGGGACGTCATGGTTATCATCACTCCAATTACAGCAATAAAATGTCATATCAATGGAAATAAATTCATGGTGCATCAATGCACCATTTAATAGCTTGGGTCAAGATTTGAAGTAAACGTGCCATAATTTATGCAAAAAGTACTGCATTGCAATTACAATAAACAACATCTATGACACTTACTCTCTTGATGTGTTGTTTGATGCCAATTGTAGCATACAGGAACACAAGTAGGCCTGCCTTCCTACGCCTTCCTTCATTTGGACAAGAAGAGTATGTAGCTCTGAAATCCTAAAAAGAAAATAAAGTATCACAAATATGCTTGGAAGTCATGGGAATCTACTTTTAAATCAAGATAGTCTAAATTACTATGTACATAGTTGCGTGTCCTATAAAAGTCCAAAGATATAGTGTACATGTCTTCTTACTTTTTTTGGCACGCAAATGCTAGAAATACCATTTATTTTTAAGCATGAATATTTTTTTGTAACATTTAATATTAGATAGTCTAGTCAATTGTTATTTCATTTAACAGTAGGCAGTACATTAAATAAAGATATAAACTCAAGTTCTGATTACCACCAAAGCCAGATGATCAGGTATACGGTACTATCTATTAATACATACATACGTAGGTGTAATTGCTACATTAATTAGCATTGCATACGTAAGAATTCTTCAGTTAATCATGATTGGGACTAAAATTAATGATGATCTGGCCAAGGGGCCATGCATGCTTACTACGTTGGTAATTTTCAGTCATTCATTCTTTCAATCGCCCTCAATATGTTAAAACAATGTAATTATCATATGGTAACAATTCACCAAACTTTTAAAGACCTGATCTCAAACCGATTGCTTACCAGCTCTTTAATTTAGTAGCTTTAAATTATGATTTCATATCTTTGACAAAGCATCAAACTGTGGAAAGTGAACTATAAATTATATTAAATTACAAACCTGTGTTCATCCAGGGCATCCATGCCAGACTGCTATGGACATTCCAGGGGGTAATAGTACAGGCATGCTTCATTTGTCTTGGTAGTGTCTGGACTCCCTCCTCGTACAAATCTGAAGAAATTTAAAAGGGAATAAAATGATATCAGTATTTTGGACAGCAGTCACAGCACAATTTGATGTATTGGCAATAAGCTACATGTAGTTTTACAAATCACATCACATATGAAATGGCTTTCCATGTTGAAAAAGTTTGGGGTTAATCTTAGTTCTTGCCTCTCATGCGTAACTACAACTCAATAACAGTTATAACTGTACGAGGTGAATCGTATTTTACAACCACCATTGGTCAGCAGCCGATTCTCACAGCGGACTCCTTAGTCCTAGTCCTAGCCCTATGAGGAACCCCACGGCTATGGCATAGGGTACTACATCAAGCTTTTAAAAATCGCATCGTTTTGGTTTGCTAAACTGCTTGGAAAAACGGCTGCATAGAAATAACAAAAATCCTCTTACCGAGTTCTAAAGTATAATCTTCAAGCCAGCATGACGGGCATTTTTTATGTCTCCTTGACATTGCTCTCTGTGTCAAAATCAGCGATTTAGACGGATAGGGTATATTTTTGCACGCAGCACGGTTACTCTTGCCGGCTTCAAAAAATTGCTTCCTTTATCGATGTCAGACGCTCGTAAAACATTTTGAATGAGGCTTGATATTGATACCAACAGGGCTTAATATCGATAGCGATGGGCTTCATATCGATAATTGATGTTTTGAAACTAGCAAAAGATAGCGTGCAAAAATATCACTGATTTACGCACAGAAAGCAACCTCAAAAAAATACCCTTCTAACCCTACTAACTTCGCCTGACTTGGTAAGAGTATTTTTGTGATTTCTACCGAGCCGTTTTACCAAACGCTTACCAAACCAAAATGTTGATGCGTTTTCAATAGTTCAACATACATGTGGCGCTAGTTCATAAGTGTATCCAGCCACCAATTTTCTTGAAAATTGGGTTCGACTTATAATAAATCGACCTGTACACATGAATGAATTACTCATTTCAGTACATTGATCACATGTGAATGGCTAAATATATTGAATGTATACTTGCACTACATGTATATGTTTGAAATTTTGAGCAATGTTACATATTCCCTCTTCACATCTTTCTAAAAAATTATACGTTCCGTCAAGGCTGCCATCTTGGCTGTTCGAGAATGTAAATGAATAAATGGGAATTGATGCATGCGCATAAGCTTTAATCTTCACCATCACAGCTGCCATCGCGCCGTGAAATTATGAACCATACACTTTAGTTCGTAAACAATACAAAAAAATACAACATGGATAAAAATCATCTTTAAACCAGCCACGAGACAATTCAGGTATGTATTCCGCGTAAATACATGTATGTGCAATACTTGTGAGTTTTGAGCAAAGAGAATTGTAAAAATTTACTGATCTAATCACGACTTTGTCGTTCCAAAGCCTCCAAAGCTCAGTGCTATGAAGCCCGCTCACTGCGTGACTATTTTCTATATTTCGAGGACTATTTTGTCCGCGGTTGTCCGTAGACATTGCTTCAAATTGACCCCTTTTTCCGCGATTTTGGTAACGATCATGCGGTCCCTAATTCACATTGAGTGACCGCACCGGGCTCCAAACTTAAGCTCAGTGCTACGAAGCCCGCTCACTGCGTGACTTGGTAAGAGTATTTTTGTGATTGCTACCGAGCCGTTTTACCAAACACTTACTAAACCACTGGTCGCAGTAAGCCAGGGTCAGGGTAATTAGGTTTATAGATCTATGTTTAGGGTTAGGTCTTACTAGGATAGGTTCAGGGTTAGGTTTAGGGTTCAAATTCATATGGATACACTTATGAACTAGCGCCCATACTACATAGGACCCCACGCTAGGCAGGAGCGAAAGGGCTACCTTATTCCCACCCAGTAAGACAAGAATAAGATTCAGGCCAGCACCTCTCCCCAAAACTTGAGTCAAGATCAGTTTGATTTTTATCTTATAAATTAGGATCTAGAGTCTCATAAAACTTACTTGAATAGCAAGTTATGTTAGAATATCACGGAAGAGTAGATTAATTAGCACCTAAAACAGTATACAAACTCAAAGAGTAGAGAAACGTCGACACTAACGACAGGATAAACTTGCAGGTATATTACTAATACTAACACCATTGTTAGTACATGGGAACAGTATGTATGCTTATTTACAACAATCAACAATGTGAGCGTGAATTTGACAATAATTATGTAAGAAACATGGTATCTTCAACCTCACAAATCCTACAGTAAATACCTTTAGGTCTTACCTTAATACCTGATGTTGATTCACTTTCCAGAAGATGGCAGAGATCATGATGATGACACATTTTCGCCCCAAACTGCTATTCTGATCCTTCATGCCCCAACCGCTCAGCTCAAACTGGCGCTCATATTCAACTCGCGCTCTGATTGGACGCCAAAACGGACACACACACAAACACACACACACACACTCACACATACACGCACATACACACACACGCACACACACATACACACTCACACACACACACACTCACACACACACACACGCACACACACACACTTACCTTTTTTTTTTTTTTTTATGATCTTTATTCTGATTCCATAATAATACAAATTAAATTCATATAATCAGATTAACACAAATTAAGAATTACACAAAATTATACACGCACATACACACACACTCACACCCACACACACCCACACGCACACACACTTACACATGTACGCACATACACACACACCCACACACACGCACACACACACACGCGCGCACACACACACTCACACATACGCACGCACACACACACACACACACACACTCACACACACACACACACACACACAATCACACACAATCACACACACATGCACATACACACACGCGCACACACACTCACAAATACGCACGCACACACACACACTCACGCACACACTCACACGCACACTCACACACACACGCACACGCACACACACAATCACACACAATCACACACACATACACACACACACACACACACACAACTCAGTAAATGTAAATGTCATGACAACTGCTAGCATCATGCATAGTATTGTGAAAATATCATGATCACATCACAATCTGATAATATCATGATAATATCTTGGTTCTTCTGTAAATGGTATCTTTGGAAATATCATGATATAACTGCCAATATCATAGTATTCTAACAAATATCATGGTAACATGATAATACTTCTGTTAATATCATGATAACATCATGGTACTCCTGCGCATATCATGATAATATCATAGTATTTCTGCAACTGTCATGATACTTTTGCGAATATCATGGTAAAATCATAATATTTGGTGAATATCATGATAATATCATAGTATTTCTGCAACTATCATGATACTTTTGCGAATATCATGATAAAATCATAATATTTTGGTGAATATCATGATCATATCATAGTATTTCTGCAACTATCATGATACTTTTGCGAATATCATGATAAAATCATAATATTTTGGTGAATATCATGATAATATCATGATAATAGTATAATACTTTTTTGTAAGGGTATCTCACCAATCTCACATATTTTGTGATGAGGAGAATATGTGAAAAGAGATCATTACTTTTATAGGCAAATAGCCAGTCATACTAAACTTACTTTTTTGGAAAGTAAGAGGACTCTCTTTTGAAAGAGACGTTATAGGCAAAGACCAATTTAATTCCTTGTGATTGAGAAGTGGGGGAAGGGGGGGGGGGGTCATTGTAGGGTTTTCCAAATGTTTTGGCCAACCCTTTACTTGCCAGTCGTAAGTCAGGGAATAAGGGAGACTCTTCTGAAGGACATCATTTGTTTTATAAGCATAGGCCTACCCAGAAATGAAACCCAATGGATACAAACAAACCTACTAAGATCAGTTCTGGTACATAAAAGTATCTCTAAAAATAAACATCACATGATGGAAAAACTAACTCTCAAGAGGGAAGTGATTTTTATGCGATCTCCTTCCTGTCTCTATACTTCTGCGATGTCTTTCACTTAAGTACATCAGAGTTGTTATTGTGATTCTGAAGGGTAATATTACATTTCCAATACTTGCATGTTGACAGAAAACAGCTAGGGCAAAGTTGAGCAGTGAAAGTGATCTCCATTCTGGTGGATTTAAAGTCACTTGTGTACATTCTGAAACTGTCATAAAGTTCAGATTGGTAAAAAGCTCATTTAATGGGATCAGGGGGGTGTTTCACCAAGCTGATTCAATGAACTCAATCTTTCTTAAAGGTCCGATAATATGGAATACAATCCCAGCTGATCATTCCATATCCGAATAGTTTAAAACATTTGTTTAAAGCTGTACTGCTAAGTTCGTATTCGTCTCATAATTGAAATTTTATATTGCTTATGTTCTTTTTTATGTTGTGTCTTTTCAACATTTCTTACTTCTCTTTAATCATTATCTTTGCGGTCAATATTTATGTATATGCAACTGCTATCCTTGTTGACCCCTAATTTTTATAACCTTGCTTATTTGTTGTTTTTGTGTTTTTGGTAACATTTGTTATATTTATTTATATTTTTCTAGTTTTATGAAATATTCTTTGTCAATGTGTATTTTTGATGAATGAAATGGAATAAACAATGTGTCCTGCTTTCATGACAACCTATATAGAAAGAGTATATCAACACTGTTTAAAGGACGTACCTTGTTTACAACCCACCAGTATTTGCCCTTTGACCTCTGACCTGCCTCACAGGGCACCCTGACGGGTGTGTGCGGCCTGGTGGGCAGTGGGAAGTCCTCCCTCATCTCAGCCATCCTTGGCCAGATGCAGACTTTAGAGGGCACCTGTCGCGTGGCGGGGCGGCTGGCTTACGTCTCGCAGGAGGCGTGGATCTTTAACGCCACCGTGCAGGAGAACATTCTCTTTGGGGCGGAGCTGGACGTTGAGCGCTATGAGATGGTCCTCTCAGCTTGTAGTCTCAAGCAGGACCTGGAGGTGCTGACCGATGGTGACCAAACAGAGGTCAGGTCCAAGTTGTTATTATCAAGGGATAGTCTCATGTCCAGGCTGTTGGACAATGTGAATCCAAACTGTAAAATATTACAAAACTAATCACTTTTCTGCCATCTGTATACTTGGCAAAGAAAGGACAAAAATGAATATTATATAAAATAACATATAAACCATGATGTCTAGCTAGCTCTGCTGGTGACAAATATTTCCACATGGATATTGTGGACCAATCTTCATCTTCTGGCTAAGAATTAAAAAGAATGAACACTGTATAGCAAATTGCTGGAAATCAAACAAAAAGAAGAGAAGTGCAATTGATAAAGATTTTTTTTTTTTTAATGATAGATATCTTTCATTGTAACCCCATTACCTAAACTTGAAACAAAACAAAAACAGCTTTCACTTCCTATTTTGTAGAGAGTGTTTTGAATAGATCAAATGGTTGCTGTATGGGCTTTGGGTGAAGCACTTGTGCAAATATGCATCAATAGTAGATAGAGAGTTAACAAAAAATTCCAGCTTCTGATTTGATTTGGAGAGTATCATTTTTCCTCAATATTTTCAGTAAAGTGGAACTCTCTCTCTTTCCCTCTCTTTCCCTCTTTCTTTCTCTCTGTCTTTCTCCCCCTCTCTCTCCCTCTCTCTCTCCTCTCTCTCTCTCTGTTTCTCTCTCTCCCTTTTTCTCCCTCTCTATATGTCTCTGTATCTTTCTCTTTCTTTCTCTTTGTCTTTCTCTGTCTTTCTCCATCTCTCCCTCTCTCTCTCCTATCTCCCTGTTTCTCTACCTCTCTATATATGTCTCTGTCTCTTTCTCACTCTTTCTCTTTCTCTCCCTCCCCCCTCTCCTCTCTTTGTTCTTTCTCCCTTTCTCTCCCTCTCTCTCTATATATCTCTCTCTGTCTCTTTCTTTCTCTCTCTCTCTTTCTCTCTCTCTTCTTTCGCTTTCTATCTCTTTCTCTTTTTCTCTCTTGTTCTCTTTCTCTCTCTTGTACTCTCTCTCTCTCTCTCTCTCTCTCTCTCTCTTACTCTCCCTCCCTCAATATGTCAATTTTGGAGGCAAACTCCTCATTTCTCTTGTCACCGATCAGATTGGTGAGCGAGGCATCAACCTGAGCGGAGGCCAGAAGCAGCGCGTCAGCCTAGCGAGGGCGGTATACGCTGACCGAGACGTGTATCTGCTTGACGACCCGCTCAGTGCAGTCGACGCCCACGTAGGAGAGCACATCTTCAGGCAGTGCATCATGGGGGTTCTAAAGGGGAAGACTATCCTGTTTGTGACCCATCGGCTGCAGGTATGTGCTTAATTAACCTGTCGTATGCCAGATTACAGGTGCAAAAATGTATCACTGCATCATACATAAAAAGTAATGCTCGATGGAAATTGGTAATACATGTACAACTATACATCATTGCTAATGCTTCTATAAACTACTCACATTAGCTGTTTACATAGTTACCATTGATTGTTGATAAATAGTCATTTAACATAGCTACATATCTGCTCTGCATTATATACTCACAATACTGTATTGATTGCAGTACCTCCAAGACTGCAGCTGCATCCTGGTGATGGCTAACGGCCGCATCGTCGAGCATGGTCACCATGGCAACCTGATGGAGAAGAAAGGAGGGGAGTATGCCCGTCTCATCTCTACCCACTACATGAAGGAGGAGTCTGAGGAGGAGGAGGCGGAGCTTATCACCAAGCAGTGAGTAATTTGATTGACGCCAATAGTCTACGTATGTAGCTAGACTTATCCACGTTCTGGCTTAAAAATCTATGTGCAATGTGAAGGTTGATGTTAAAAAAACATTAAAAGTCACCTCTGCGTGTGAGAAACTATTAGCTCATAACTCAATTGGCATGAAGATGTGTAGTAAGCCAATGGGGTATTCAAGGCCTGGTAATATAAGGGTTAACTCTCCCATTACCACTGGCATGAAGATGTGTAGTTAACCAATTTGGTTTCCGAGGCCTGGTAAAGTAAAGGTACACTATATCTTTGTATGCAATGTGTATTTGTACTGCTGTAAGCTTCAAGACTGCAAAATGGGTACACTGCTTGCAAGGGGGTCACCTCTTTACCAACCACTTGTATAGAAGTACAACCTTGCTGTAAAGACCAATGATGTTGTCTTTATGTGGTCTTTGTAGCAAGGTTGTCTTTCTATACAATTGCTGCCAAATTGAAAAAATGTTTCTCATTGAAACGTGTATTTATACCCCTCTCAGTACCAGAGATGCATGTGATCTGGGGGGTGTTTCACCGAGCTGTTTGTAAGCTACGCACAATTTAATGCACGACTGGTAACCTGTTCTTGTGCTTAATGAGATATACCCCAATTTGTTCCTGTTTTAACATAGTAGGAGTTAATACCCAACAATCCGAATCAAATTTTACATATCAAAAACTTTGTATTGAGATGTTTGTTAACAACAAGAATTTTAATTTACATTAAAGGATTAGATTTAAACTTTAGCTGATTGGAATCAAATAAAACCATGGAGAATCTGATTTATCACAGGTCACCAGATCTGCATAAAGTCATTCATAGCTTACAAACAGCTGAGTGAAACACCCCTCTTAGGAGTAAGTCAATGGGCTGTTCCTGGCTTAAAGAGTACCACTGCAGGCAGAGAATTAGCTCTTTTACATATAGAGATATATCTCAAATGAACATACAAAACAAGTTTGAGATCCTGAGCTTATTTCTACATTGCTAGGGAATCATATATAATCTCATGCTTCAATCGTCACCGCAGTTCTGATAAAGATACCACCTAATGATACTCTAATTGATCGGCATTGTTATGTATCGCAACCAGCAAGGAAAATCTCAAAAACCATTTGTGTGCGCAACTTTCACTATCGTTTCAATAATAACGTATGCGCATTGATCTAGTGGACATGCAAATTGCAAGTGGCACGCATAATAGAGATAGGTGATGTTCCACGCACTGTATTAATCAATTGATTTGTTCTCAAATTGCAGAAACATCAGACCCCACAACATTATGATTGATATTCAAATATTGTACCAAAACAAAGAAGCATTGGTTTTGTAATGCCTGGTGGTCCCCTTTAATAACACTGAGAGTTAGGATGAACAAAACCTGCACATAGTGACCATGCTTATAAAGACTGCATGCACTCCTTGATTCTCTGCAGGTCTGTGTTGCGACAGAGGTCGGTTGCCCTGAGTGTGGTTAGTGAGACGGATAGCCAGAACGCTGCTTCCATAAATTCAGGTAGAAGCCCATACAATGCATTTTAAGTAATTTACTACTTGGTGTATGCCTAAGATATCTTTTCAAAATTGAAATCTCACCACAAAGCCCTTTTACTAAAAAGTATGAGTAATTTGTTATCAATTTTGTTATCAGAAGTTGTTGGATGAAATGTCACCCTGTATGTATAAAGGGACCTATATTAAACCTCTGTATTGTGCTAACCACTTGTAATGTATGCTACGTATACTTTGTGTTTTGAATGATACATTTTATTGCAATATATATATATATATATATATATATATATATATTCATCCATCTACAAGAAATCTACAATCAAAATCAAAATCGGTACTTTGATTGATTGATTAATCTGTTTGAAAATAAGCAAAGAAAACAATGATCTGTCAATCATATTACTACGGAGAAAAACATAGATAATGTCTAACATTGAAATCTTTGACTAATCATGGAACGTAGATTGCCAGTTGAGGGATGCGGAGATGCGGACAGACGGGGGTCCTCAGTGGGGCACCTACCATGGGTACATCCAGGCCATGGGAGGGTACAACCAAGCCCTCTTCCTTCTCCTTGCCTTTGTCCTGCTGGTTGGGGTGCTAGTCTTCAACAACTGGTGGTTGGGTTACTGGATTGAGACCAGCAATGCACGGATGGTGAGTCGAGTATTCAATTTCCACAATCACCATTAAGTTATGCTGAAGATGTATTGAATCTAATCATGTTGTATCACAATTTATTTTTATCACATCTTTTTTTCTTCTTTTATTTTGATGTATGGATGACGAAGAGCAGAGTGAGAAAGGAATGGGTTGTTTGCAGTGAAATATAGAGTATAGAGGAGAATATTTACATTCTTTAGGCGACAATACTTCTGAAGAAAACTGTTGCTCCTTGATAGAAAAAGGTTGTACTTGTTTTACTTTCTTTCAGATGAACTTGACTAATGTAACATGGGACGAAGAGCCAAGCCTCGTTGATGATCCCAACCTTGGCTTCTACATGCTCATCTACGGCGTGTCACTCTTGGTCGTATTCCTACTGGCAGGCTTCAAGAGCGCAATCTACATGAAGGTACAGAACTTTTCAAGTTTAACGTTTTAAGATTTGTTTTATTCCCAGAAATCATGTTAACAAATAAAAGTTTTTTTCAAACAAAATAAAAAAACACTGAAATATGACCCACACACGTGGAACATAGAGCGGTAATATTTTTCTATTTTTTTGAGGGGGTGGCCAAATTTGCAAGTGAAATCCTCATTTGACCTTTTGTCCATGACCCTCAGCTGACGATCAGGGCGTCATCCCAGCTTCACAAGGATCTGTACCAGAGAGTGATGAGCTGCCCAATGAGCTTCTTCGACGCCACGCCCACCGGCCGCATCATCAACAGATTCTCAAAGGATATCGATGAACGTGAGGGAACATTCATTTAGTTCAATTTCATTTCTATTCGCATAAAAATGCACAAATACAAAACTCGAAACATATTTTTTTTACAGTTTACACCACAAACAAGAAAAGAAGAGAAACAACAACATATTCATTATTCAATGTATCAAAAGTACACTTAAAACATTACAAAGAGCAGAGAAAAAAAATAATACAACTGAAATTATTACTTCAATTGTATAAACCAGGGTATCCCATTCAAAATACAGTTAGTCTTCCATGGGACCCTGGGTAAAAATACAATATCATAATACAATGAGAGAAATTCGAACTACCGAAAACACAATGTAGGCCTTAACTGTACAATGTATTTCCATAAAAATAATGTATGTAGATATAGAAAACAGAGAAGACATTGAGAATGATGTCAAAGATGTGAATGGGACATGGTATGACTTTCCTCCTGCCAGTGGACGTCATGCTCCCCATCAACCTCGAGATCGCCTTGATGAACACCATGGTCATCGCAGCTGCCATTTTCAGCATCTCCGTCATCTTCCCCTACTTCCTCATCGTGGTGGTGCCCCTCCTGGTCGTCATCTACGCCATCTTCACCTTCTATCGGCGAGGGGTCAACGACCTCAAGCAGCTGGAGAATGTCAGCCGGTCGCCATGGTTTTCTCACATCGGCTCGACGGCCCTGGGGCTGAACACCATCCACGCCTATGGGAAGACTGACGAGGTCATTACCAAGTGAGCCAGAAGTCTAGGAGGATGATAGACCAAAACAATAATCCAGTCGTCTTTCTTCACCTGTTACCTTTCTGACCCACTTTAAAATCTCTGAACTGTCCTGTCATATATCATTATTGTAGCAAGTTTGATGAAATTCAGTGTATCATGGTCAGTGTTATGTTAAACACTTTAGGATTTGACCTTCACCTGTGACCTTTGACCTATATGACCCTAAAGTTTAATCAGTTCATTGTCCTGTCATATTTAATCATTGTACAATTATTTATTATTATTAAGTTATCGTGTAAATGAGATCCGGATCAACGGACGGACGGACAACCCAGAAACATAATGCCATCCACCAACTTTGTTCTGTAGGCATAACAATAAGAGTTGAAATTGCTGTATAAATGAAAATTGAAAGCCTTGGTAAAATGGTGGTATATAAAAAAGTTTAGGATATAAATAGTATTTGAAGATATTGCAACCATTAATATGATGATGATATCCTAGAGTACTTCCTTGAATATCATGACTGATATTATGATTGCTCTATAGAAAAAGATAGTTTTTAACACCTTCAACCATGCTTCAATAGTTCAACATCTAACACAGATAGCTGGATTTGTTCTCATGTTTAAGTAAGCTAAGAAAACAGAGAATTACTAGAGAGGTTTAAAGAACTATTATGACTTGTTTCAAATGTTCACAATAAAATTTGTATGTTATTGCATTCTTTCTAATGAAGTCAAGTCTGTTTTCCCGCACTTTTCACATCTACTCATGATAGTTTACCTGTGGTGCTCCAACAAATGTGGCCTTGCCTTTTGTAAGTAAAACGTGAAATGAATCATACTTACAGATTCATGGACCTCCTTGATGTGAACGCATACCCCCTGATGCTGTTCCGCATGGCCACTCGGTGGGCGGGGGCAAGGATGGAGCTGCTCGTCGTTACCATAGTAACTATCACCAACCTGATGGTGGTGCTGCGTCATGGAGCAGTGGCACCTTCCTTTGCAGGTCTAGCAGTCTCCTATGCCATGCAGGTCAGTTACAGCCCTTCTTGACCCTCCTAGTACTGTATACGCCATATATGTGACCTGTCACCACAAAACGACCAATAAGTCGCAATGGGAGTTTCCAAGTAAACAGCTGCAACCCTAAAAATAGCTCGGTTGGGATGGAAAGTCGATTTTGGGTTTTTGGTATTTTCTAAAAGTACAACTCTTGATCTTCCATCTGTCAAAATTTGAGATTAAAATGATAAATAGAAATATGTTTTTTCTTGGTTTTAAAATGATAACTTTTTTCAGACATTGAAAAAAAAATGTCACTTTGCTCTTGAATGAACCCCTTTCTTTAGAGCCTGTAATCTCTCTTATCCAAATGATTAGTGCGTCTGACACCTTCACATTCTCTCTGTAATTTGAAAGGGTTAACTTAGTCCATACAAGTTGAGTTATATACCATTTTAAAGCTTAGAGTATAGGCTTCAAAGCTGCATCAAAAAAACAAAAAACTAAAAATCTGACTTATTGGTCGTTTTGTGGTAACAGGTCACATATTGAGCCAGTCAAATTTTTCTGCAAATCGGGACTCCTCAAGAATTTCGCGAGTGCTTAGATTGGCGATCATGGAGTACATGAGAAATCAGTATCATTCACTTATTTTGGGAAGCAAAACTAGCGATCCTGCATTAAAACAGAAATGCTATAAACTTACGAAAAAAAATGGAGAACTGCGTTGTCGGGAAGAGTTGAACTTCCATGTCAACTGGAAATAATTTATAGATCACATTATACATGTACCATCAAAATAAACATAACGAAACCCTTCATTGGATTTTCACCCTACGCTTCAAAAATAGTTTATCATCTTCTTTTGTGTGCATTGGGTGTGGCTTTTCAATAAATTTGACTTGCATAATCTTTAACACATCATGCAACATGAATAACTTTTAAAATGAAATATATGTATTATTCATCGGTATTCCATTCTGTTAAATACAATTTCTTTTGATTGTTGCAGCTGACAGGCCTGTTCCAGTTTACCATGAGCATGTTCACAGACGCCGAAGCCAGATTCCTCTCAGCAGAGAGAATTCTGCAGTATAACAAGGTGATATAACAATGATTCCATGACTTGCTCTTGTTATGTTTTGGCTGATTTTTATTTCATAGGGGTATGTATATAAAACCTTTTTCTAATAATGTATCAAATGTGAAATGATACAAATCCTTTCAAGAAAAAAAAAACATGAAAAAAAATGTATATTACATATGGTAGAGCACCTGGCATGTTACGTCACAAAATCAACATTTTAAAGATTATAACTTTTGAATCCTTTTACGGATTTTTGTCAAACCTTCACCAATATGTTTCTTTCATGTGTCTGCTTTTATTAAAACCAACTGAATATCAGGGTGAACTATCCCTTTAATTCTGTGACCATAAAAACTGACCAAAAAACATTTCTATTCTATATGTGGGACTACATCCCCATGATACAGCACTTAAAGGCGGAGGCTTGTGATACCGTTCCTGGGCAGAAGCCTGACAAGGACTGGCCATCCAGCGGAGCCATCACCTTCTCTCGGTATAAGATGCGTTACCGTGACAACCTCCCTCTGGTACTCAAGAGCATCAGTTGCAGCATCCGGGCGGGCGAGAAGATTGGGATTGTTGGACGCACTGGCTCAGGTGGGTTGCTGCTTTTAATTCTAGGGTGTGATGCCAACGTGAAAAATTTTCCTGTGTTAAAGGTATATAGCCCGTCCCTTTTGCAGACCTAATTCTGAAAGTTCCCTGACTCTGTCATCATTTGAGAGAGAGTGAATATATAACCTTTCTCTGGAATCGACAGAGTAATATTTGGTTTTGAGGAAATAGTCTTCGATAATTGATCAAGCTTTCTTTTTTTCGTACCACAAAAATAGTCAAATCTCAGTAAAAAATAGTTAGATTACCTCTGACCTTAAAATTTTACAGTTGGTATCCCAAAGATACATGCTAAATATGTGCAAACTTTCATGAAGTTTGCAGATGTTTGTCAAAGGGACGGGTCATCTTTAAGAGTTTCCTCCATGTAAGTGGAGTCATCTTTTTCTCTTCCCCTCTCCCAATTCTGCGCTATTCCTTCCTGTTTGTCTCTTGTTCTTAAGATCAGGCCATCCATCTTCCATTTGATTATTATCATCATGGCTTGTGTCAGTGTCATACTTGTGTCAATTATTGTCTTACTTTTTATGTGTTTGGGGCAGAAGGTCTGAGAATCAGTTTTGTAGTTCATTTTTTTTTCCAACACTGGCAGCCCAGACTGGTACATATGGAAATGAAAGAACATTGATTATGTGCACATATTACTATGTTTATATTCATGAAATGCTGCATGAACTTTAAAAATGAATAAAAACTTTGAATGATCAGGCAAATCGTCTTTGAGTGTGGCCCTGTTCAGACTGGTGGAGGCATCAGAGGGATCGATAACTATTGATGGGGTGGACGTGAGTAGCATCGGACTGACAGAACTACGATCCAAGATCTCCATCATTCCTCAAGATCCTGTCCTCTTCATCGGAACAGTCAGGTGTGTAGAGATAGGGTTGAAGAGAGAGAGAGAGAGAGAGAGAGAGAGAGAGAGAGAGAGAGAGAGAGAGAGAGAGGAAGAGAGAGGGAGAGAGAGGGAGAGAAAGAGAGAGAGAGGATCGGTCTGACGGAACGACGATCCACGATCTCTATCATTCCTCAAGATCCTGTCCTCTTCATCGGAACAGTCAGGTGTGTAGAGATAGAGGCAGAGAGAGAGAGAGAGAGAGAGAGGAAGAGAAAGAGAGAGGATCGATCTGATGGAACTACGATCTAAGATCTCTATCATTCCTCAAGATCCTGTCCTCTTTATCAGAACAGTCAGGTGTGTAGAGGTAGAGAGAGAGAAAGAGAGAGAGAGGGAGAGATAAAGACAAAGAGAAAGAGATAGAGAGAAAGAAAGAGAGGGAGAGAGAGCGAGAGAGAGAGAGAGAAAGAGAGAGAGAGAGAAGGAGTGGGAGAGAGAGGGAAAGAGAAAATGATAGAGAGAAAGAAAGAGAGGGAGGAGGAGAGAGAGAGAGAGAGAGAGAGGGAAAGACAGGGAGAAAGACAGAGAGAGAGAGGGTGGGGGGAGTAAAGAGAGGGGGAGGGGCAAGGGAGGGAGGTAGAGAAAGTGATGACGATAAAAATACCAGCTAACATTTAGAGTTGAAACAGTACTTTTTCTCTCTCCCTCTGGTTTTCATCCCAGGTACAATCTAGATCCATTCAGTGAACGGAGTGATGACCAACTGTGGGAGGCTCTGGAGAAAGCCTACATGAAGGACAAGGTAAGACTGGGGATGGAAACTGAGGCTCAGACTCAATCTAACCACTTTTTTTCAAAGTAATGTCTGTGAGATAAGACTAGTACCTTGACTTTCCAATTGTGGTGGGGTGCCTAAGGTGAAAATGGTGCACTTTTGTCTACAAGCACCAAATTTGGCGCACATGTTCATATTTATTTTAAAAAAATATCATTAATACAGTAGGGACCCCATCTCTACAGCTGACTATGGCTGCTGGGCTGAAGCCAGGGAAGTAATTGACCGCTCAGAGTGATATGTCATCCCAGAAAATTTAAAATAAAAGTGGAATGTTGTTATCTGGTGTTATCTGGTGCACATTTACTATATGTGCTTTTGTAATAGTAATGATAATGAAAATTGCATTTCTGAGGCACCTTATACAAGCCGTTTCTAAGTGCGACGGTTTTCTGTTTAAATAAAAACGCTATGATATGTATTGGGATTACTACAATTTATTTGGGATACGGTACACAAGTGATACAATGCCTAGTAAGTGTGTGTGCCTCCAGAAAATTGTAGCTGCTTAAAAAGGTGGGTTTTGAGGAGGGTTTTAAATGATTCAATTGTACCCTCCTTCTTGTTGCCCTTCTTCTCCCAGATCAGCTGCTTGGAGTATGGCCTGGAGTCCCTAGTGACAGAAGGAGGTGACAACTTCTCTGTGGGAGAGAGACAGCTCCTATGCATGGCCAGAGCACTGCTCAGAAACAGCAAGGTAATGGTTCAGGCCCACGGTTTCTACAGAGCTGCCAAGTCTCCCTTATTTCGCAGGAGACTCCCTGAAAGTAGACTAATCAAACTGCATTGGATTTCATCACTGCACCCAATCTCCCTGGTTATTGATAGATTATTGTCATAAGGTTGTATGTATTTCATAGATATCTCCCTGATTTCTGATAAAATTTCCCAAAATCTTTCTGATTGGCTACTGATAATTGTTTGTCTCGCAATGTAAGGTAAACGGTATCGAAAAGATCACGACGTTTCGTGTGCCGCTGCAACACTTCGTCAGGTGTGATACGAAGTGTTGCAGCGGCACACGAAACGCCGTGATCTTTTCGATACCGTTTACCTTACATTGCGAGACAAACAATTATCAGTAGCCATCTTTCCGCAATGAGTAACATATTTAGCATCTTTCTGATTGTTGAATTTCAATGTTGGTAGCTCTGTTACTACAGCACACACACACCAGCAAAGCCCTGGATCACCTTGGTATCGTCCCAAGGTGGGAATTTGACCTGATCAGAGAATAAAGCTTTATTTGGCCCAAAAATGCAATGCAGAATATTGTCAGAGGGAGAAGATCTTTCCCAATATTTTGGGGTTCTTTCTTTTCCGTTGTTTCAATTATTTGTACCAGACCAAACATTAGGCTGCATTCATCAGACTGAAGCAGTTGTAGGGGATAAGATTCCAAGAGATTGCTGTACTTATGCCTATGAACATGTGAACAGCACACTACTTCGGGTTTTGGATCGATGACAAAGCAACTACTCTAAGAGGAAGAGCTGAGCTGGCTGTAGAGGATGACTCGTTAACCCTCTCAGTACCAAACTATGAAAATCCTGTTGGTTTGCTACACATGTGTGTGCCTGTATGTGGGATGTACTGAGAAGGTTAAACTAAAAGGAAGTGCCATTGGAGTAAAAATTGATTTGGTTATACATGGAAGTGAATAATATGGCAACATACCCATACATCAAGTGCCTTCTGAATATGGACAAGTAAAATCCAGACTATTTTTATGATTCCATACCTGTGTAGTTGTGAAACCATAGCGTAAGTTTATAAACATGTTTGCTTTCATTATCTGGGTTGGGCTGAATGTCCCAAAGCTGTTTGACCTCTTGGCTAGTTTTAATCAAGAATGATGCGGTTCTCCCTTCAGATCTTATTCCTTGACGAGGCGACGGCGGCCATTGATACAGAGACGGACAGCCTGATCCAGCACACCATACGAACAGCCTTCAGTGGCTGCACCACGCTCACCATAGCTCACAGACTCAACACAGTACTAGACTCAGATAGGATACTGGTCATGGATGATGGGCGGGTAAGAGCATGAGGAGGGTGGTGAGGGTGGTGGTGGTGACGGGGATGGTAATATGGTGGTGATATGGTTGTGGTGGTGGTGGTGATGATAGGGGTGGTAATAAGGTGGTGGTGGTGGTGGTGGTGGTGGTGGTGGTGATGGTGGTGATAGTGATGATTTGGATGGTGGTGGTGATGATGGTGATAGTGATGATCGGGATGGTGGTGGTGATGATGGTGATAGTGATGATCGGGATGGTGGTGGTGGTGGTGGTGATAGTGATGATCGAGATGGTGGTGGCGATGGTGGTGATGGTGATGGTGATGGTAAATGAGATTGTGATGCTGCTAACAATCACAATGATGGTGAAAGCATAATGGTAATGATATTGGTGATTATGACAATAACCTAGCATACGTATAGGTAAGAGCTCAAAATGACTTCAGTATTTATCCAATTTGATAATGGACAATATTTGTGATCGATTGTCATGCAAACTTAGTGGTAAGCAGTAGAAGAATCAACCATTAAGGATCCCAAAATCCTGACAGTGTTGTTCTTCCATAAGCACAGGTCCTATTCTGCTTCTATTTCAGGCCTGGTTTCTGAAAACTAACATAAGTTTTGACTCAAGTTACAACTTAAGTACCCTATAATCCACGATTGTGAAAAGCCTATTGGCACAGTTTTTGACTTACGTCAGTTTCCAAAATGCCAACTGACTTTAAGACTTTTTTAGCACCCCAGGCTCACAAGAAGGACTCATCTCAAGGTTATGAAGTCATTGATACAAGTTGAGATTATGGCCGAACTTTTCTGCCATGAGTACGAGATAATGATTCACATAATCTTACCACTATACCCCATACCTGAAACCTGTATATCCAATCTCAATCTCCTCTCTGGTCACATTTTGTTCTCCCATGCAGGTGGCTGAATTTGACTCTCCCTCCTCTCTGCGGAGCAACCCAAACTCCCTCTTGAGTAAGATGGTGTCAGCGGCCGAGTCGGCCCACTCCAACAGTCTCCCCTGACCATCTGCTGGCCATGTCAGCAATGTCGCAGGGCTGCCTCCTCCTCCTCGATGCCCCCTTCCAAACTGGGTCTCCGTGGGAACCACCGTTCAACCACCGATGAAGAAAGTCGTACAAATTGGTCCGTAACACCGATTCATTTTTGAGCACCCATTTCAGACTAGCTGAGACTGAATGTCCTTCACCTCAGCAGAAAGTGGTCGTTGCGCTGGTAAAGCCAGCACCAGTGCGGGGGTGATGATATTTATGAACTTTGACCTTTCCCCATTGTTTTCAACCAGAATCCCATTCAGAACGCCTCCCATTGTTGGATTCACCTGTGAATCTCCAATGAATAGAGTAGCGGTGGAGGGGGGGTAGCTTTTCTCAAAATTGTCATCGGTGGTACCCCGTGGTTCATCTGCAACAGCTTTCAGACCAACAAAATTCAACAGGTGTCCCCGGGTGCACCCACTGAACTTTTTCCCATTTTGTAAGAACAGCTTTCAGACCAACAAAATTCAACAGGTGTCCCTGCATGCACCAATGAACTTTTTCCCATTTTGAAAGGGGTGTAGGGTTAAAGTAGTGGTATGTACGGGTATGATAAATACTGCATTATGCAAACTACATTATCTCCCCTCCCGTAACCTCCCTCTATACCCGATATGCTGCAGAACACCGTCTTTAATGATTGAAGGCCTTTTGTGTGTAACAACACTGTCAAATTAGGGAAGACAATTCTCTATTCACCTAACTGAAGCAGAACGCTCTCGCCAGGCAGGCTGTTCACCAGGAAAACGAGCAGAATGTCTCTTTTTGTCGATTTTCTGTCCTTGGACATGGAGTGCACAACTACAGAAGGTGTGGTGAAAAGAAAATGAGACCAACATAAGAATAATAAGACTGATACTCTTTGAACAGTTGGTGCAGTACAGTGCATGCATTTAAAACTTCATATTATTCTTTGTGTTTCAAATGTTTGATCAGATTTGCAGGCCCTGGAAAAAAGGTAGACCTGTGTCAGATGTTATTACAGAAAAAAAACTGTATATTTGTGGATTTTGTTGGCGATTATTGCATATATAGTTTTGCCAGATACTCTGATAATATGAAGACTATTATGTCCTTAAATATGTGCATAGTTAAAACATTCACTACCTAAGAAAGTGCACACAAGGTTGTTGTTGTTGTTTTGCCGATGCATTGAATGTAGGATTCGAACAGCAGGAACTTTTGGAGTTAATGGAGTTCTGCCGTCATCATGAGACTGGATATTGGTTGATTCATCATTTGGGGATATTTTGTTATATGTGATCCTAAAATCACATAAGAATGAGAGCTGCTCTCCTAAGATTATTCATTGATTGGACCAAACTATTTATGTACAGTAAACCCATACATATTGTACACTGCTGCGTTAACTATAAGCTGCTATCATCCATTGCAATCTGAAATATTATTTATAACTTGTATTTTCTCCTTTGCTTAGAGTATTGCCATCTTTGCCTTGATTCATACTTATCATATATCTGAAATAGTAAGCATCGTAGACATGCCTTGTACAGAGAAATATATGTAAAGTACACATGTATCTTTAAGAGAAAAAAATGTGAGGTAAGGAAATAGAAGAGAAATACCGGTACCAGAATAAGAGGATACAAATTAAGCATTTTGGTAAAAATCCATCATTTAAAGTATGAAATAGAAACACAGGAAACATGATTTGTACCTTATCTCCAGATTGTTGCCTGGACTGGTATGGTCCGCCTTTCTGCGCAGACACTGAAGTATTGCCAAAATCTCTAATATTTAGTCAAATTTCATCTCCCAATGTCTGGAAAATTCGATGTCTAGAAGTGTAATGGCCTGTCAAATAACATAATAATTGTACCACATTTGGTGATATTTTTTTTTTTTAAATCACCTCTTTTCGCATTGGTATATTGTATATTTAGTCCAAATATATAATTGTTTTCATCTTGTGAGGGAGTCCATATGGAAGGCCCAAATCCATTTTTCTCCCAACACAAAGCAGAATGCTGAACCCAAGTGAAAAACAATTTTCTCATAAGATATAGCATTGCAGCACTATTCAAGGCGTTATAATGAATTTCATGAGTTACCCAACATTGGTTTGAATAAAAACAGAAACATGAAAGAAACATACCAGTGAAGGTTTGACAACTTCGTCAAAGGATAAGAAAGTTCTGATTTTTTTAAAACTTTGTGACGTGCACATGCTCTTTTTCTGTTTTTGATAAAGGATTTTTTTCTTTTGAATTTCTAATGATGTATCAAATTTTCATCAAACCTTCACTAATGTTTCTTTCATGATTCTGCTTTAATTGAAGCCAAGTTTATTTAGGGGTGAACTCTCCCTTTAATCCTTTTTATCTCATAAAATCTGTTACTATGTATGATTTGTGTGCATACCTGGTGCAAAAATATGACACTGCCATATAAACAGATATTACATGTTGAGCACATATTTCTTCACATATGCATGGATGTTAGAAAAACAAGTTGCCTTGCATGACTGCATTTTGATTGAATATGAGGAAATAACTAGAAATTTGGGTGTGAAAGATTTTAATGATACTACTTATAATAAAGAGCAGATGTAAAGGATAGGTGTGTGTGCATGGGGGGGGGGGGGGTGGTTCCCACCTTTTCAATAACTCTTCCTTGCATATTTCATGCTTTATCGTACAAACTTTGGATTCTAAAATATTGTTTGAAAAAAGTAATTAAGATAAATTTTGCAAAGCCTGTAAAACATGACAACTTTTGAGGAATTTTAATTTTATTCGGTACTGGATAGGCCAAGCACAAGTTTGATATGACGATTTGCTCCTCACATCAATACATGTATATTGCACCGTTAGTTTTATGGGAGAGTATTGTGCACTGCATGTATTTCTTTGATTGTGTACAGTTTGTTTACTGGATTATGGGTGTTAAGAACAAGATGTGTGATATGTTGAGACAATCAAGTAATCATGTTTGCTCTTCAACAATCATCTTATTGTTTTTTTATTATCTCAATTTACAATTCTATTAGATCACAATGATATGACCAAAGATTTTTTAATGTAAATAGTTTGCATTCTTTTGTGACACATACAATGATGTATGAAAATAAAGATTATGGAGAATTGCCAGAACATGGGTTTTAATTTGTCTTCATTGACAAAATGACTGGTCTTATCCTTATACATGTACTGTACTGGGAACTTGGGAAAACCAAAAAGCCTTCAAAAGGTGATCATGAGCAATCTTCTTGTCAATGGTCTTAAATTTATGTATTGTCCATTTTAGAAAGTTGCTGAAAAATCCACGTTTGGAGTAATTAGTGAATAAATCACAAATCCTCAAGATATTCAGGCCAAGCATTTCCCAGGACTGTATATCCCCTGTACTTATCCTTGCATCACCTTCTTCAAATCATTCTTCCTCTCTCTTCTTCTCTCCTCTACGGCCTCCTTCCTTTTGCCCTCATCTCCTCTGCAACCATGTGGGATATTGCTCTCTGACACTCGCTCTTTCTTCATCTTTTTATCCTCTTTCTTTCCTCTTTCTGCTACACTCTCTCCTCCATCTGCCACCCTCTACTCCATTCTCTCCTCCATTTTCCTCCTCTATCATTAATTTGTTCTCTCATTCCCTCACCTCTCTCTACTTTCTATCTCTATTTCATGTTCTCCCCTGAACACCACAGCCAATGTGTGTTCTACCTACCCCCTATCACAACTACCTCTCTCCTGTATTCAAATACATCTACACAAAACACACAAATATGCACGTCTCTTCTTCAAGACAAGAATACAGAGGGATTGTCACATTTAGTGTGGTAAAAGCTTAATCTGTAATGATTCAGACCAATGTTTTATTTGTACATTCAAACAAGAAGAAAGTATATCTGATCTACATACGATTCAATAATATAAATAAATAAATTCACTTTGTCCATGTGAATATACAATGTATGCTGTAGAACTTAGAGGGCTCTTTCAAGGATTGTTTTTTGAAAGATTTAAAACACTCCTTGGCACAGAGAAATATTTGCAAAATCAACCTTGGTGAGAGCCCCCTACAACTCCATCAATTTCAGACTCCGAATTACAGGATACTCATAACATGTATTTTGAATCAATAACATTTTGAGCAATGTACATTGTACTTCTCAAATAGCACTGGAATTTCTATAATCACTTCTGTAAAGCTTCGTATGAAAGACTTGTATTAGTAACGTGACGAATCATGATAAACCCGTCCTCTGTGGAGGGTATGGAGTACCGAAGTGTGACGTCAATTGAGCATTATTGTCAAGACAACTGGCTTTAAACAATACAGGTAGAGCAAGCAGCAGTGATCACAACAGGGACTGTAATTGGGAATGCCTGACACTAGCCCGATAGACAATATCGGACTGCTAAATCTCTCAGTGGAGTGAGTTTGTTTAGAGCCAATTATCTTGACAACATGCTCATATGACGACACCACTTCGGCACTCTATGAAGTGACTGAAACTGGGACAAAATGAAGAGGGAACAGTCCAAGATGCAATTCCTGAAATATTGGTTCCTAAAGCATGTGCCTCAGTGAACAATAATTCAAAAAATATTTCAACATTCACTGGAACCAAAGATAAAGCACATATAAAGTGTAATCTTGTTTCTCCATATCATAAATCATTGCATGTAAGTGGAGTTTTACTTCATTATACCTTCTGAAACAAAGAAATTATTGATTGGTTGATCTGAGCAAACCTGTAGAATACTGCAGTAATCTAATGAGGACACTCCATCACACACCACCTTTGCTACACATTTGTATATTGCAACATGCAAGTTACAATTCATACCAATGTGCAGTTACGCAATCAATTGTACAGTTCGAATCGGTCAACACAAATTCTAAGTGATAGATATCCCTTGTGTCTAGTGAGTCACATTGCAAATTCCTCATGATTTAACACATTAACACTGGTAAACATGAGTAAATATTGGTCAAAAGTCCACCCCCCTCTAAAATTTGACACACCCCTATATCTGGAGTGGAATGAGCTGAGGAACAAGAGAAAGGCAGTAGTGGTTTTGGGTGATCATCACCATTCTATGCTGATGACCACACCAACACTGACTGATCTTCGTTCTCCTTCCTCTTCCCAAATCTTATAGGCGAGTCCAAATTTACTTTCTTACTTGATCTGAAAGAATATGTGATGTGTGATGTGTGATGTTGCATTATTGTTGTTTACAGTTATTTGTTATTTGTATATATGTACTGCTGAATTGCGGGAATAAGTCATATACATGCTTAGAAAGAAGAGTGATATAATGCACTCAATGGGTTCTCATGATACATGTCATAACATAAGTAAGATGGAAAGAGATAGATTGAAGGAAGTGTAGTGACTGTTCACTCTTTATTTTCATGCTCTGTATTTTTCCATGTACGTTTGCCATGTGTTCTACCAGTAATTTTCCATGTTACGCAATTCCATTGTTTGTTGTTAATGTATTCTGTCCACGTGCGTTGTTTCAACCTGCTTCCTTGTAAGTTAAAAATTGAGTTTTTGGCGTGTGATCAGTGTCAGTGCATCACATCTCAACACGCAACACACACACACACAACACTTCACACCCTTAAATTCTACAGAAGATATGAATAGGGTTAAATCACATACAAATGTGACTCCTTAGATATCTATTTCATGTATCATATTAGTTGATGTTGACTATTTACCTGTAAATAATCATCCAATGCATTGGTGTTTTTTTTGTGTGTTTGTGTGTTTTGTAATCTTCTGTCATTTTTCTGTATCTTCTTGCCAATGGAGGCCAATTTTCTGTATTTTTATAAAGACAATCATGTTGAATGTTGAATGCTTAATTATCTCAAATACAAGTGAAGATAGTACCTGTGAGAAGGTGGTTGCATTGTTGCTATATACATTAGTCATGTACAGTATACACATGGTCTGCAAAACATCACTTCCAGTAACTAGCGTGGTCACAAGATCCACTGGAGTGTGTATTGTGCATGTAGCGTGTGCGACGGTGCAGTGTTGTCTTATCGATCGCAGGCTTGCTGTTGTCATTTATCTTGCTATTTTCAATTCAGAGTGAATTCTACTGGGGCACGCGCACATACTAGTACGGGAGTAACTTTAGTCTAAATGTCTTGAGACTGTGTGAGCAACTTGGTTGCGGATATTTTTCACACGTTGGGTTTTCCATGGACTCGAGGAGCTTGACTTTCCTGTGCACCTGGTGATGCAGATGTCCATGTATGTGTGACCGTACAACAAGAGAAAGCACAGACGTTTTGCTGGGGTTTGGATATTGACAATATACATGTATCATATAAGTGTCAAGAGAGATCTAATCCCTAGTTCCATACATTCAGAAATTTGTGTGGAAACGTGTAGCGGATTTATTGAAATGTTCGTACTAGGAACAACGCAGGGCAGCAAGGAGTCAGCCCAATATTGATGCAGTTCGGCAGGTGTTGGGGCACATTGGACACAACAAGCAACGGATCTCGTCCCGGAGGAACGGGCTTCAGCTGACACAGAGCACCTTCAACTGTATCAACCGGCTTGAGTGGCCCCCAAGATCACCAGATCTCACTCCTCTCATCTTCTTCTTGTGGGGGCACTTGAAGTCAAGGATCTTCAGTAGCCCACCTGCAAACATCGAGGAGCTTTGGAGGAGAATCGTGGACGAGACAGACGTGGTAAGCCAAGATGGGAGCCCGATTTGGCGAGCTTGTCAAGGAATGCTTCGCTGAGCACAACTGTGCATCAGGAAAAATGGAGGACATGTAGAGGATTGAGTATGGAGGATGGAGACCATGGAGAACTTTGAGGGACACAGATTCATTGTTGTACCACAATAAACTATCTCAACAAATACAAAAATTCCCTTTTAATTGTTCGTGTTTTCATTCGACGTTTGTAGTAATTGTGTGCTTGTGTGTGTGTGTGTGTGTGTTTGTTTGTGCTTGTGTGTGTGTGTCATGGAGTTTGAGGTGTGAAGACGTGTTTCCGCAGCTCTCTCCTCCTCCCATAGTGTTTCAATACGATTTTGAACTTACAATAGCGGCCGCGTGATTTGGATTTGGTAGTGCACACGATGGCTTCACAGAACGCACTAGTCGAACGCACTCCAATCTTCTGGACGAGCAATTCGGAACAAGTCCGCTTAATGAGCGGAGATGACGCAGAACAGCTCAAAAACCGAATGAAAAGCTGGAAACTGATCAAAAGCAGAGTGCTCGCGCGACAACAAAACACAGGCTTCATGCATCCGGCAATATTCAGCCTCAAAAAACACATGCCGACAGACATCGAAATGCAAAAAAGACACACAAAAGAGTCGGTCCAAAAATACCTCATGGCAGCGGACCAGGCGCGCATGCAACTAGTCAAGTTCTTAGTGCAAGAAGGCGCGGTATCAAGCGGCGTAGGCTACACACCAGAGGAAGACACTGACCTCAAACTCACACTAGACGAGAAAAAAGCCATCAAACGAGCAAGAGATTACGAAACAATCTGGGCAGGCGCAACGAACGATACCATGATAGACGCACTAGAACGCGAAGGCATGGCAGACAGCGACGAAACAAAAGAACTCAGAACGCTAGCAGGGCTACACAAGCCGATCGATGTAGACGAGTGCACAAAACGCACTCTACAACTCGTCAGCCTCTATGAGTACAAAAAATGCCAGCGGCCACAAGGCTTTACACCTCAAAAGAAACTAAAGAAACAATGGAAATCAGAAATGAAAGACCAAGAAGAGGTGCGAGAACAAAACGTACTCTTCAAAGAAAGTGTGCAAAACACTAGACATTGACTTCATGAAAGAGCTAGGAAAAGCAGAGGCAAACCGCATCGATCGGTTCACGGAAAAGTATGACAAAAAAGGCGAAGTGTCAGTTGTCACAACAAACGGCAGGTGGGCAGCCATGAAACCAGACAAACTGTTCGAAACAGGCGAAACAGCAGCACACAGAAAGCTCTGCAAAGACAACTTAAACAAATTCATAGTGCCAGAAACAGACTCGTCTGACACAGAAATGCTAGACAGCTCGGACGAAAGCATCACAACAGAAACAGTGGTGCATGTGCCAAAAAGACCAAAACTCAGGGAAGACACACCTTATCCAAAACAGAAAGAGAAAGAAAGACAAGCAATCTTCGAACCTAGAAACGAACTACTAAGAGAAAGACCTCAAGTAGAAAGAGTCAAAGAGAAGCGGGGTGAACTAGTGGTAGAAGACATGGCAGAAGTAAACGAATGGCAAGAAATGCCAGACGACTTACCAGACAGTGACAGTCCGGACGTAAGAGAGGAACCAACCGAATCTTAACTTTATATCTCCATACAGGTCTAAATGGACGATGACCTCGACTGGAGACATCACAAACTAGACCACAAAGACCATTCAAAAAGACAAAGAGAAGAGGAGGAACATCCGGACTGGTATACTGAACACAACGCAGTCAGAAACAACTTAGCTCAAGGCAACTGGATAGGCGCCTACATCGAAGCTTATCCAACACTACTAGAGAACATTGTATACGGTAAAGGACCATTTGCTAGTATTAAACTAAGAAAACCGCAGCAACAAATAGATGAACTAGAAGCAGCAAAAGGAAATTATAGACCGCCAGACTTTAGACCGCCATTAGCATCGCACATAGGACCAGGCAATACAATAGATAAGAATAGAGTAGAAACTAGAGGTGACAAAGCAGCCACGTCACCGCTCGAGTACTAAGAGTGGAGCTAGCCCGGAGAGCCCTACTCTCTTGCCATCGATACAAAGACTTTTGGAAGCTCAGACAGAGCAAATTAATGATAAAATAAAGGACAATATTAGAGAGTTAGAACTGAAAATTGCAGCCGAGATTCGCCAGATGGACAAGAAGTTAGCGGAGTTAACCAAGGCGGTAGGTTTCAATGCTGAAACCTTAGAAACATTACAGAAAGAGGTGATACCAAAGATTCAAAACAAAAAAAAATGTTTGAGTGGGTCTGCCAGTGTGTTTATATTCACTACCTTGTGGAGACAAATATGAGTTCAGTACCGACTCTATGGAGACTGACTTCCTTAAGGAGACATCGAAACTTGTTTCATAAGGAAAAACACTGTAGAATTGATTGTCGCCCTCTACTGGTAGCGCTGACTGACTTATGGGGGTTGTCTCCATAGTGCGTGTCCAACGTTAAAATGAGGTGTGTGACCCATATCTGTGTGAGCGTGAAAAACTAACCTGACAGTTACCGCTGAGGGCCTTAGCCCTGAGCTAGCTAGCGAGCCGTACGATTTATTTGGATTCCCGCTCATTCATTAACAATATTCGCGCACACGGACACACATGGCTAGTAAGGTATGCTTGTTAACCTTACACTTGATGCAAAATGCCTGTAATCGACGAGGTAGTCCAAGAGGAAAATCTTGCTCAAAGTTTCGATATCGAAGCTAATAATTTAATTGAAGCTCTCCTCATAATCGAGGGATACAAATGTGAAAGTCTATCCAAAGGAGTTGTTTATTTTATCATGGGAATGAAATCAAATAAAGAATATGGAAAAAAAAAAAAAAGCGTTTGTGTGTGTGTGTGTGTGTGTGTGCATGTGTTTCAGTCTGTTGGACTGTCTTTGTTCAAAAGAGTGTTTTATTCCCCACCCTGTAACTTGGCGCAAGTGAGATCTGACGGCGTGACAGCGGGACGGACTTCACTGGTCCACTGTTATCTGAACTTTGTCTGCTGGTGAGAACACGGCTGAATGTTGCACTGCATGTTGCAGTGGGGCGTCTTGGTAAGGCAGAGGCGATCGAGGCACGGCGAGACACACCTGTGGGGTAGACAGGATCGGCAAGCAGATGTGGCTGCGCTGGGACTTGGAGGAACAACACCAGATGCTGGAATGCAGCTTGGAGTAGATCCCAGATCTCGATCAGAACAATCCATCCACTCCGGAACGGAAGGGAGGCCAGACTCCCGGCCAAAGAGAGTGGGACCCCGTCCACCTAGAGTGCGGGGAAGATGCCCTTTGGTAGACTGTGGGAAGCGCCCATCTGAACGGTTGCGCGACCACATTTATGGTCATATGCCATTGTTTATGCAGCCTCTGCATACGTCCAAGGGGCCGTCGCGTCTACGGACCAAGCGACAGCTAGTAGCGCTGAAGTTCCTGGCTCAGGAATTTTGTAGCCTATCTCACATATCAGCTGAGAGAGATGACTCGAGAAGAAATGATCAAGAAACTGCACAACATCACCCGACATATCGTAACAAAACTGTGATTTAGGCAATAGGGTCTATTTAGCAAGACTACCTATTCCTCTCCTTACAATGTTTGTAAATAAAAGTTTTGTGCCAGTGTGTATATACATGCTGTACATGTATGTGTATATAGGCTGCAATGTAATGTGTATGTAGGCCAGTGCACAATGCACTGTCTGTACAGGTTTTCGGTTCGACTGACACTGCACATGGGGTGGGGACTGGGGGTATATAAGAGGGCTGGTGGACAAAGAAAGTCAGTTTTGGTACGATCAATTTTCCATCGAACGGGTCATGCTGGTGATAGAGGGGGTGCTTCAATCCAACTCTGGCTTTCTCACAGAAATTGAGGGTTTCGACCTGTCTTTCGTCCACATTTCCATGCCCGCGGGGAAGGGAAATCGAGACATGCCCAGAATTGACTTTGGAAAATGGCTGAAGGGAAAGCGCTGTTTCCTACGCATCAAAAATCGCGACAACCTTTGCTGCGCCCGGGCCTTGGCACATTTTCACAGAGCGGAAGGGGAAGAAAGAAAAGATGCATGAGGAGAATCTCATCATCGCTGAGGATGAGGATGTTATTTTCCCGCAGGGAGAACATCCTTTCTCCCTGGGCAACAGGGGCCGTTTCGCCGGCGTTTAGACGGTAGGATCTGGTGTCTTTGTCAGCGTCAGGGAATATTTTAAAAAACTAAACGAAGATGGCTTGATGCAGTGGCGTCCGACAAAGAAAGGGATACACCTGCGAATGGCCGAGTGGCGAGATCTGATCGAGAAAGTGAACACCATTGACGCAAAAGTCAGAGAGGTGGACGAGGCGTTTCAAAGCACGAGTCAAAAACTGGAATCTCGTTTTACTAAAAGGAAAGAACATCCTTTCTCCCTGGGCAACAGGGGCCGTTTCGCCGTCGTTCAGACGCTAGGATCTGGTGTCTTTGTCAGCGTCAGGGAATATTTTAAAAAACTATACGAAGATGGCTTGATGCAGTGGCGTCCGACAAAGAAAGGGATACACCTGCGAATGGCCGAGTGGCGAGATCTGATCGAGAAAGTGAACACCATTGAAGCAAAAATCAGAGAGGTGGACGAGGCGTTTCAAAGCACGCGTCAAAAACTGGAATCTCGTTTTACTAAAAGGAAAGAAAATGTCCTGCCTCACCCTTCCGACCGTCCCGTCACGCCTATGAAAAGAATAAGGCCCACAACGTTGTCGGAATAGCCTGGTATAATTTGGATTTCGATTCCCCTTTAATTGTACAGATGACAAGGCCATGGAGGATGTTGAACTACGGGGGAAACACATCAGAGCCATTGGACTTTTTGTGTATTTCATTGCGTGCGAACTTGTAAATACCCCGCCGCATTGCACAGGCTGTCTGGAGGATCTACCATCAAGAACACATCAGAGCCATTGGAATTTTTGTGTATTTCATAGCGTGCGAACTTGTAAACACCCCGCCGCATTGCACAGGCTGTCTGGAGGATCTACCATCAAGGACCGACCACTTTTGTCTCAGCTACGCAGACGGATTTGAAGATGAAAATCACGAACGAGAAGAAAATATTCGACAAGCCGCTTATGGACTAGAACCCTGTTTTGAACGGGACAATCTGACGGAGAAGTGGAGAGGCGTAGCGAATGTGAAAGGCATATGCTCCGTGACAACGCCGGCATACTAAAATAACATCAGTTTTTAAAGTACACGAAGCGAGTTGAAAGCATCGATATGTGAGAGTTATAATCGCTCTCTCAAGATCCGCATTTATCGCTACCTTACGGACAAAAATACTCGAAGGTACATCAATGTCCTGCAGGATCTTGTGAGTTCGTACAACCGGAGAAAGCATCGAAGCATCGGCATGGCTCCAATTGAAGTAAAGGATGAGAGAGAATTGGAGGTCTGGAATACACTGTACGGCAGTCTGCATAAAAGCAAGATGCGCTATAAATTGCAAGAAGGGGATCATGTCCGTATTTCCATGCTTGCTCGTCCTTTTAAGAAGGGCTACCTGCCAGGATGGACCGACGAAATCTTCAAAGTGGCGCAACGTGTGCCACGTTCCCCTCCAGTCTATCGACTCGCAGACCTCATGGGCGAACCCTTGCTTCTACACGGAAGAACTTCAGAAAGTTCGTGCGAATGAAGATGACTATTTTCCAATCGAGAAAGTTTTGAAGACCTGGAAGCGCAACGGCGTCAAAGAATATTACGTAAAGTATTTGAATTGGCCCGAAAAATTTTCTGCATGGACAACGGATGTGAAACGAGTCAAGAACCTGCGCTAACGGTCATAAGGAGGTGTTGCGCGCAATCATTCCTCCAAGCTAGACAAGACGGTCCGTTTCAAACGGTATAAATATGGGTAGGTGAAAAGCACAGTTCATAACCAGCAACCATGGAAGGGTATCTTCTTGATGCGCCAATGCCGGTAGACCCTCCGATACCAGCACTACCGCCTCAACAACCGCAAGAACCGCCTATTCGTAATCCTCCTCCTCGGGCTGCAACAACTTGCCAAATGGGGCAGAACGGGAAAGTGACAGTCGCCAGATCGTCTGGTGAGCGACTCCTCTTCGAAGGGATGCAAACCTGGGTCATTCCTTCGGAGTGATCCAAACGTCGCCCACAAACGGCTCTTTTCAGAGCCACCAATATTTCAAGAAAGAATACTGAAGTTAAACCGGTAGACCCTCCGATACCAGCACTACGGCCTCAACAACCGCAAGAACCGCCTATTCGTCCTCCTCCTCGGGCTGCAACAACTTGCCAAATGGGGCAGAACGGGAAAGTGACAGTCGCCAGATCGTCTGGCGAGCGACTCCTCTTCGAAGGGGTGCAAACCTGGGTCATTCCTTCGGAGTGATCCAAACGTCGCCCACAAACGGCTCTTTTCAGAGCCACCAATATTTCAAGAAAGAATACTGAAGTGAAACCGGTAGACCCTCCGATACCAGCACTACGGCCTCAACAACCGCAAGAACCGCCTATTCGTAATCCTCCTCCTTGGGCTGCAACAACTTGCCAAATGGGGCAGAACGGGAAAGTGACAGTCGTCAGATCGTCTGGCGAGCGACTCCTCTTCGAAGGGGTGCAAACCTGGGTCATTCCTTCGGAGTGATCCAAACGTCGCCCACAAACGGCTCTTTTCAGAGCCACCAATATTTCAAGAAAGAATACTGAAGTTAAACCGGTAGACCCTCCGATACCAGCACTACGGCCTCAACAACCGCAAGAACCGCCTATTCGTAATCCTCCTCCTCGGGCTGCAACAACTTGCCAAATGGGGCAGAACGGGAAAGTGACAGTCGCCAGATCGTCTGGCGAGCGACTCCTCTTCGAAGGGGTACAAACCTGGGTCATTCCTTCGGAGTGATCCAAACGTCGCCCACAAACGGCTCTTTTCAGAGCCACCAATATTTCAAGAAAGAATACTGAAGTGAAACTCAGTAGGGGGATGAATATCAACAAAAGTGCACCAAACACCCACAAGAAGAAAAGGAATCGGTTTTGCAAATCATGCAATCAATCAAAGACTTTACACGGCAAACTTTTTGTGACAGTAAGGAGTTCAGATTTGTATGACTTTCATCTCGTCCTGACTTGATGCCAATCTCGTTTAGAGGACGAGTGGGCGTCAGAAAAGCTGGATGAATATCAACGAAAGTGCACCAAACACCCACACGAAGAAAAGGAATCGGTTTTGCAAATCATGCAATCAATCAATGTGCTTCAGATGTCGGATGCATGACCACGATAGGTGAGAGGACGAGTGGGCGTCAGAAAAGCTGGATGAATATCAATGAAAGTGCACCACAAGTCCACAAAAAGAAAAGAAAAAGGTTTTGCAAATCATGCAATCAATCAAAGACTTTACACGGCAAACTTTTTGTGACAGTAAGGAAATCAGATTTGTATGACTTTCATCTCGTCCAGACTTAATGCCGAGCGCATTGAGAGGACGAGTGGGCGTCAGAAAAGCTGGGTGAATATCAACGAAAGTGCATCAAACACCCACACGAAGAAAAGGAATCGGTTTTGCAAATCATGCAATCAATCGGTGTGTTTCAGATGTCGCATGCATGACCACGATAGGTGCGATCACATGATTCTAGAGGTGACTAGAACATGAAGACAATGAAAGATATCATCTTTTCAAAGCCAGGTAAAAGTTATGTAATCAATTATGTGTCAAAAGTTGAGCCCCGTCTTGACAACATCATATCAGGAATAAATCAAACGTGCGATGTAGCAAACCAGCATTTCAGCTGGTTTTCAAAGAAGCAAGATGATCTCATCATGGAGCGTAACAGATATAGAGAGGAATTCAGAGCAGAGCTTGCATGACTTTCATCTCATACAGGCTTGATGTTCAGCACACTCTAGGTGAGCGTAGCCTCAACCAGTTGCAGCTGGAGAAGAATAGGCTGGCCCTCATCAGGAGGGACACGTACAGCTTGGCAGACACGCGTGATGGGAAGATGGTAGTAGGGTATTGTGCCCTGGACGTGCAGCTGGAGAAGAATGAGCTGGCCCCTATCAGGAGGGACACGTACAGCTTGGCAGATACGCGTGATGGGAAGATGGTAGTGGGGTATTGCGCCTAGGTGTGCAGCGGGAATGGGTTACAGGAGAGAAGGCTGCAGGATAAGAAGACCCAATGGGTGTCTATCTCGTGTGATGGACGGTATGTAGTACATAGCTGAAATGGACTCTCTCTGGTGTCTGTCCTGCATGGTGGCCGCTTTATAGTACGTGGCTGGAATGGAATGGAATGTCTGTGCTCACAGACATGGGGGAAAATCAATGCAGCAGTGTTTGAAGGGATTGATGCATACATCCTACCCGTTTCACCTAATGTAGGAGTCCATACAACTTTCTTTCTTGGAAGTGCACGCCTACACCAACTTTGGTCGAAAGAACATTCCATGCTCTGACTACTAAAGATGCCCCATTGTCCTCTCTCTTCTATTTAAGGTAGGTGTAAAACACTTCTTATTTCATGAATGTTGTTGTTTAATATTGTTGTTGATGTGTTGTACGACTAATATAGCAGCAAGTGTCTGTCGGGGTAGTTCGGCGGTTCCAGGCGGTTGTCGAGAATGTTCGAGTGACGTCGGCTGCCCCAGGAGGGCGGGAAACTCGACAACTTCCCGACCACTGGTTACTGACTGATGGAACCTGATGAATCGAACTTTGGATCTGGAGGATTACTTTCCCACTAGCAGGTAAGTGGCATTATGCTGCTACTTAATTTTCCTGCACTGCTTTACTAAGTTTTGTTATGTTCATGTGGCATATCACATATATTGTGAGTTTACATGATGGAAACGACTAAAATGTTGTGTGAATCATGAAAGTGAGTCATCTACTACGATCTTTTCTAGTTGGAGTGTGAACAATATTTAAGATATTGACACATTTAAGATATTTAAGATATTGATACATTCCGTCTCCATGTTAGCAAATGTAGAAATAGATAAAAATAAAGGTAAGATTTTAAAATAAATATAAATAAAGGTATATAAAGGTCAATAAATAGAAATAAAGGTATATAAAGGTCAATAAATAGAAATAAAGGTAAGCATTTCAGTTAATGTTGGGTGTCAATAGGCTTAAAGGATGTAAGGGCAAGGCCCCAATGTTGGATAAAATACATGGGAAGATGCATCATGTAGTTCTTGTATGTATACCTGTTATGCTCTGTTATAATTACCACATGTAATTAAATATATGAGCAGGAGATCCTAATGTATTATACATGTTTACAATGTTGACTATATTGTGTGTAGTAACTTGAATGTGTGTACGAGTATGCTGATACTTTGCATGTCTTATATGTATGTGAATCATATTGATTATTATGTATGTTTAACAAAATGTTAAATAATAAGATATATATACGGTAATAGTGTTAAATAGTTTACCGGAAGTACAGAGGTTACTGTGGTAACGAGAGGCAGGTTCTGTACTCTGTGGATAAGAATATGTAAACATCTCCTTTTCTCAGAAGATGCCTTGCATTATCCACTGGTGTGCATAAGTCACCCACTTTCTTATTTTTTGGGGTTGACGTCAGCAAGACTTCTACTTTTTGGGCCTGTATTGGAGGAAAACTTGCCTCTGTCTAATCAGAGCAAGAATATTCACCATCGTGAGCAGACGTATTTTGCTGTCACCAGTAAATAACTTATAGAGCTCTCAAAGATCGGTGTAATTTCCCCCAAACACAGATGTTTCCCTGTTAACCTACAACTGCAAAGAGTTTCCATTGTCGTCAAAGCAACGACGTAGCTCTCTGCCCGCCTGACTGGACACTAGAAACAACGCTCTCGGTCCATCTGAAGATGCCCTTTCCCCAAGACTATCCCTTTGCTAGAATTGAGTAATTTTATTGTAACAATGACTTTTCTTTAGAATAATTTCGATACTGTATTATTGTTGTATACTGTGTTGATGATACATGATATTGATTTTTTCTCTTTGACAAAGCTGAATGAAATTGAAGCAATGAATTTTCTTAAAATTTAAATCATAAATATACAGTGTTTGACTAATTATTCAGACGACCCCCGTATAAATATCTCCTGTCCAATACCAAACACCGTTCTGGGCGTAGGCTACTGTGTGTTCTTTAGACCTGTGACAACATCAATACAATGACTAGTCAATTTCTACTTTTGCAAATAAATATTTCCATGTTTTCACTGCTAAAGCTGCAACATTGTCCTCTTTCCTCTATTTACGATTTCACCCCTGAGTCTAGGATAGAGGATGGCTACATACACACATTATTGATGTACCTGATTGCTTCATGCATGAAACATCATACAAGGGGATGTGTTCATACAACAATCAAAGTGTGAAATTAAACAAGTCTGCATGGACAACGTAAGGTTGATAGTGTTGTGAATTTAGATGTGCCTGTCGCCCATAGCGTATTTGACAAATTGTCGCATTTTGGGCAAAAGAGTAAAAACACAAAATCACAGCCAAACACAGTCACTTTCTGGCTGATGGAGAGATGGCCAATAGAGGAGTTTTCTGGTAAGGGAAATCTTGGTTGGACTACAGAAAAATTGGAACAAGTGATTGCTGAAGAGTTCAAAATCCATCGACACACTCACTGGATTTGGACCAAGTTTTAGTTGGGCCACACTGAAAGTACAATACTCTGATATAAAATAGTTTTTCAATAGTACTGATTTTGAATCTACAATATAATGCACAACTCACTTTAGAAGTATATAATTGGGTCTTGCAATGTGCAAGTTGACTCTCTGTACAGCATATTTGGATGGAGGTTTCTGCGATGTGATGAAGTTACAGAGGACATTGGCTTGGTCTCTCGCTTTGTACCAACTACACTGTTTCAAAATATACAGTTGGCTTGAGGTTTCTGTGATGTGATGAACTTACAGAGGATGTTGGCTGGGTCTCTTATTTTCTACCAACTACACTGTATCACAATATACAGTTGGATGAAGGTTTCTGTGATGTGATGAACTTACAGAGGACATTGGCTTGATCTCTCACTTTGCGCCAACTCCATTCTATCACCTTACACAGTCGGCTTGAGGTTTCACCAACTCCACTTTATCACCTTACACAGTCGGCTTGAGGTTTCACCAACTCCACTTTATCACCTTACACAGTCGGCTTGAGGTTTCTGTGATGAGATGAACTCACAGAGGACGTTAGCTTGGTCCCGTCCACAGAGCATGGCGCCGTGAGTGGTGGAGTAGTGAGCACGGTGGTACGCCTCACCGGCAAACAGCAGGACTGGCACCTGGGTTGGGAAAAAAACATCATCATCATCATCTTTATTATCTTCAGATGGTGCTACAGAGGGCTGATATGGTCTTCACTATTATAGTACACCAATCAGCTTCGTTCTTTGCCCAGCGAGTTGCTCCTATAGCTTTTTCATATCAATCAATGAAGACATAGGTGTAGGTCTTATTTCACACTTTTCCTTCCATATTAATTTTCCACATTCTTCCCCTTCATATCAATAACTTTCTACAATTTTGTTATTTTGTCCTTTCCAGAACACTTCATACTGATGAGAAAAAGAATCTCTCACTCAAAAAGTAAATAATGCAACAAATAATTGTGGAGCTTACTTCCTAATCATACTCCTGTGCATTTGAACCCATTCTTCTTCTATTTTGCATGCAGTATTGTGGAAATAATACCAGACAATCACTGTGACTTTATGAAGAAAAAAAAAAACCTTCCACAGTTTTGTTTAGAGTCATGTAACGTAAGTAACCAAAGCTTCTTTATTTGATTGAAAAAGAAGTTTCTGTGCTGATGATTTGATTGCGCGTCATGGAAAGGTGGACTGTTTGCTTTCTAAAAAAATTATTTACATAATTTCTGCAACACTATAATAGAATATAAGATAAAGAAGCTTTGATTACTCATGTTACATGACTTTAACCAAAACTGTGGAATTGCCCAAAACAATATATGTGCAAGCACTATTTTCTTGCTATTTCCACAAAAGCTTTTACTTGTTGTTTGCAGCAGTATAATTGAAAATGTTTTTAAAACGTTCCTAAATACCTTTCCTCCTTCTTTTCTTGTGTTGCCATACACCGGCGTCTGCATGATGTCGAACTCGACTCCTGTAGAATTAAGGGCAAGGGATGCAAAATACGCGCCTCGCTGGTACTTGTTGCTATGCCAACGGGTACAGAGGACACTATCTGGGTCTGGGATGGACGGATCGTTTAAAAATTGCCTTAGAATCCTTGCACAGCGCTGAATGAGAAGGGCAGAGAAACAGGGATAGAAAAATTAACCATACATCATTCATCATCTTCAGGTGGCACTAATGACTGCTGCTGTGGTCTTAAAGGGATAGTTCACCCTAAAATTATTTTGGTTTCAATAAAAGGAGACACATGAAAGAAACATTCACGAAGGCTTGACAAAAATCGGTCAAAGGAAAAGAAAGTTATGAGATTTTTACATTTTAATTTTAATCTCATTTTAATATCTAATTAATGGCACTTTAAAAACAAATCAATAATCTATCATTGAATAAAAGACCTTTGTTTATACCTGTCCTATTTCTTGGTCACTGAGTGTTTCCATGTATTTTGCTCCCTGACCATACGTCCAGGCAACCAAGACGTCCATGTTCCTTTCGTCTGCTTCGATGGATGTGAACATGTGGTAAAACTTCTTTCTGTCCTCGGCCTCATCAACCTGTCCCGATGCAGGCTGCCATACTGTCTGGACTCTGAACTCATCAGAACTCCAGAATGGTTTCTTGTATCTGATGGAACACAAGCAATTTCATCATTAACATACATGACATAATGTGACATTGCATTTGAAAGTTTGTGATTAATATTGTGTCCAAATTGATATGACAAAAAGCAAGATAAAATAAACAAAATCAAACGGATTACATGAGCTGAACTCCTGTTCGTTGTACATATGTTTGTGTGCTGCTGGTTAGCTAAATTAGCAAGCCGCGAGTGCCATGTTTGCAAATGAATTACTAGTACTATAGAAATACGCTCTCAAAGTTACTTTTACCCATGCAAGTAGTGAGAGCATACACACAGAGTCCTGGTAACGTTTGGCAATAATAAGCCCACATTTGCGAAATTTGCGGGGATATAAGCCAACATAATCGTTATCTGAATACCGATTTGAAGATAAAATCTGATCACGTGCGAAGTTTTCTACGTACTGATTGGATGAGAACATAGAACGTGGCAGACCGGTGTGTCCAACTTAAAATATCATTTCTCCGTACAAGATAATCCCTGTTCAGAGTGCTCTGTTATTTGCGTGCGTACAAAGATCCATTTGTGTACATAAAGTTCTACTGCACGTGTGATGGCATGGCTTTGCTATGTAACACAATATGCATTCAACATTCATCATGCAAATGATAGTCGCCATCAACAAAACTATGCACCAAATCACAGGCTGTTAGTTCCTATTTTCACAAGAAGAATGGATATTTGTGCTTTTATTGAACTTACCTACAATGGCTTGCCTGATTTGGCAGTGGTTGTTAATGGCGAGTACTTTTGCAGTAGCCCAATTACTAAAATTAACGTTCGTCCTCAGTTTGTGTGAGTGCATGCATATAAGTTTTAAATTTAAACTGTCACAATTTTTTTACTCTTCACCGAGCCACTTGGTGCCAGTAAGATTTAACAGTCTCCTAAGTAGTGTCCATTGTTCAGTCATACATGCGAAGATCCAAATTTAAAGGGTAACAGTATATGCTGGGAGGATAACTCTACCAAGACATGGTCATGACCCTACGATTAAATATTTATACTTCAAACAAGACAACTTTAAAGAGATTTTTTTTGAACTCATTCTGTATATATGCAACGTGGACTTGGTGTATTTGCTAACTAGCAGGGTACTTACTTTAGGAAGATCTTGTTGACTGTGCCATACTGGAACTTCATCAAGGCTTCCTGCATCTCACTGGGTAGTGGAGGATCAAAGAAAGTCTCCACATTCTCCTGGAGATAGCCGACCGATGATGTCACGATCACATGATCGCAGAGAAACGTTCTCCCGTCTTCACATTGCACTCGAACGGCGCCCTCAGGTACATCCTGACTATTGTTGGCGATGTTGCCACTGCTGTACTCTATCCGCTTCACTGGTGTGCTGTAGTGGATGTTGGCTGCAGGGACATCCTGCAGGAGTTTCTCCAGGATTGCCTGATAGCCTTCCTGTCCAGGCACGGTATAGTAGTCTCCTGCCAGCCCCTCATAAAAGACATGGCTCCGCAGCTGGATGTCTCGGAGCGAGTCACAACCAATGTCTATACACTCCGTACGGCAGCAGTGCTCAAAGATCAGCCAGTACTGTCGGAGGTCTTCAGGGTCCTTGATCCCGCCCCGCTTCAGCTCCTGGGCAAACCCCTTCCTCATGAAGTCACCAAGACTGACGCTAGCATTAATGGCATACGGATCACGGAGGAGCGACACTCTCTGAACGGAAGTGTATATCCTCTTGGCCTTTGACACCACCTGCCATGCAAATTTAAGGTCAACTGGTCAAATATGGCCAAGGTTACATGTTGTTTTATCTTTCAAATCATCAAAATTTGATTGGGTAAGTAACCATTGGGTGAGTAACACTTGAATTGTTTTATCTTTCAAATCGTCAAAATTTGATTGGGTAAGTAACCATTGGGTGAGTAACCACTGAATTGTTTTATCTTTCAAATCGTCAAAATTTGATTGGGTGTATAACCATTCACTTCTAACTAACGCAAGTGTAGCTCGAAGGCGGTCATCCCATTTTCAGACACTACAATTATATGTAATGCACATCTGTAAACAACATCCTTCAATTAAACGTACCGTATGGTTGATTAGCTGGCCATCCTCAGTAAGATATTTGCTCTCTGGATCATCTCCATAATCAAACCACCGTGCACCAGGCACGTCCTCATCACTGGATTTTGATGAATCTTCAGCAAGCTGTCAACATGCAATAAAACACAGACACATTCTGAAATGCTGAATAAAATCAACAAATAAAACCATAACACAGTTGTGTGTATTATTAAACCCTTTCTGGATGAAACAAGATGCTTCTCTATTCCATATGTGGGGGATTTATTCTTGATACAATGATCATACACTACAGTGGGGATTAATATCTATGGCACAGAGGTTGTAATTGATTCCAGTCAGCGTGGGGTCGTTCTACACCGTGGGTGATTCCAGCAGGTTTGATTGTACAAAGAAGCGCCACGCAGTCCATTCATTATGCCTCGCTTCTTTGTCAGTTTCTCTTGGTTGAATGAATTCTTATTTGCAATCAATGCATTCCCTTTCTAGTGATATTACAGAAGATTTTTTGCCATTGTTAGCACAGCTTGGCAATGTACACTGACCTTTTAACCTGTTACTACTTTCACAGTTTCCAATCTAATGAGACTACCTAGGCCTAGTTATCCATCCTTGTGTCAAATCTGGTCAAAATTGGCTTAGCAAATTTAGTTATATGGAAAAAAAAACATACAACGTCAGAAATGTAATCAGTCTGTCTCCATGTGGTGATCCATCTATGTACCATGTGTGGTTGCAATAGCATCATTGTATTCATTTGTACTCTTTGTATAGTATTCATTCATGGCAGGGACATAAAAACATGCACTGTTTGCATTGGGTTAAAAGTTCAAAGTTCCATTTTGTGACAGATTTGAAAAGCAATTCCCACAAATCAACTGTCCTACATGCACCTTATCACAGACACCGGTACTTGTTTGAACAGTCATGCACATGTACATACCAGATTGTGTTTGACAGCCAGGTGGTAGACAGGATTTCCCTTGGTGCCATGAAGCCAATAAGCCCCCAGCTCTAGGGCATGTGAAGCTGAACATGGAAGACAAAACAGGAACAGGTGGAAGAGAGATCTCATCATTAAATAATGGGATGCTTCTAAGTCTTCCGCGCACCTGTCCGATCCAAAATTGATCAATTTATTTTTAGCATCATGAAAGCCAGGTAGATGGACTCATTAGGTGCGTCTTCATTAGCCCAATCAGACGAAATAGTGAGCTATTTTTCTGATCCGGGGAACTAACCTGAAGTTGCAATCGCGTCTTCATTAGCTCGAAACTCGGGATACGTAAGCTCGAGCTCGGGTTGCATAAATTATCCCGAGTTTCACACATACCAGCAGTGTGCGACAGGAAAAGGCCATGACCGCATGGCTTCGGTTGTGAGCTCGCATTCACGCACGTGTAAAAACCTATTACGTAAACAATGCCTTGTGGGCGCTGATGCATGCTGGGATCAAGAAATTTTCAGGCTAATGAAGACGCTCCGAACTACTGTAGCTCGAGCTACATGTAGCTTCATCTAGCCCAAGATTTCTTGGGGAATTTTCTCAACCAAATAGCTCGCTATTTTGCCTGATCTGGCTAATGAAGACGCAAATAGCTAACTATTTCGTGATCTGGCTAGCTAACCCGATCAGAACAAGCTCGCTATTTTGACCAGCTCGAGCTAATGAAGATGCCCCTTTTTATTCCTACCGGGTACCCAATTACAAACCCGCTTTGACGCATGAGGAGCATAACACAAGAGAAGGATGGCAACATGGCAACATCATTCCTATCTGTGATTCTCCAAGGGAAATCATGCTGAGGAAAAAGGTTCATATGCATCAACTTACTTTGTTTTAATGTCTTATCAAATCTGCCCTAATCTGACAAAAGGAAGCAACTAACAAAAGAGACTTTTCTTATAAATAAGCAAAATGCGTCTGTCACTTGCGTTGGTATCAGTGCAACACCACATCATGTTAGAATGAATATTTCGCAGCAAGATGAACATTTCTTGTCCAGATTTTGCCTGTATGTAGGGAATGCTGGGTACAATCTAAGAGTATCAATAACGCAGATTTGAGTGATTTGTCACTTCTTTCCTTTTGTCAGAGAAGGGCAGAAATGTGGTTAGTCATACAAAGTAGAGTTAACCCTTTGTGTGCCAGACGAACTGATGCTCTATGGACTTTATGTGCATCAATTGTGGAAAAAAACACACAGCACATAAAGAATTACAAAAGATTTCAGTAACTTTGACAAGAAAAAATACAATCAACATACCTAGTGAATAAGCAAATGATTTTTTCCTTAAAAACCCACAATACTTTTGTAAACCATGAAATAGGTTATAAAGTATACACTTAAGCCCAAGGTGAAGGCATTAACTTCATTATTTTGAGCACCACCCACAAAGCTCATAAAATTTGATTTGAGGTGCATGTACCGGAAGGGTGAACATTGTGCGTGGTAGTAGTAAATGGTGGTGAATTGCAAAGATAAATTAATAATGTAATCATTACAGTTAATGGAAGAGGACAATTAATGATTTTTGGGTGTGGTATGATAGAATCAATGGAACTACACATGTCATTTCAACCGTTTATGAGTTACAAATATTACGAGGCTTCAGTCAAGAGTAATGGTACTGCATAAGATGTTATTTTCGCGAGGATTTTATTTTCACAAATTTCACAAATTGCTGTAGGGTCGCAAATTTAAGAGCCTATTTACTATTGCCACATAATCTTGATCACTATGCGTATGCACCACACACTGCTGTATGGAGTTTCAAGATGTTTGGTGCTAGCCGGGCATGAGTGATAAAATGTGATATAATCAACCACTTCCTCACCCCAAATCATATTATCCATGTTTAGGACAACTCTCCGGAAGCCCAATCACTTTGAAGGATAAACTGTAGCTGACCCAAGAGTTTTATGGGCTACTTCCCACATTACATTTACCGAAAGTGGATTGCAGGAACTATGACTCAGGAAGACCAGTTAAAGGGACATGTCACTGAACTTTTGTGGTGCGTTATCATTTATACAGGGCGCTGCAATCGACGGCTTTAGACGTGGAGCGCAGCCCGGCTCGCTTAACAATCGGGAATCTACATATAACTTCGTCAAACAAGGACGTAATTGTAGGGATATGGCTGACTTTACATGTGATATGTGTTCATTTTGTGTACACGCACCAAAGCGTGTCAAAGACTGTTGCTGGTAGCTCACACACGCACAAGATCGACACTAACACAGTTTTGCAGATCTTGAGGGTGGGGTAGTGCCGGCACTAGGGTGGGGCTGATCAGACCGCCGTACACCGTCAATTGCAGCGCCCTCTGTAAACGATATCGTGCCACAAAAGCTCAGTGACGTGTCCCTTTAATGTGGAACATGTATGAGGCATTATGGATCCAAAAAACTGGCCCTCTGAAGGCTTTCACAATAATTTTTAACTATAATCTTATACGAGTACCAGTAATACATGTATTCAGAGATATCAAGAGTGTAAATTGAAGGAGATATATTTTGACACGATAGATACATCAGCGATATACTTCAGACAGATAAGATAGAGACAGAATTATCATCCTGTATAAAGAGCTGAGTCACATGAACTGCAATCTTTTACTACACTTTTTGGTCCGTGAGTCCTCGTTCGACTGAGAATTTATCAAAACTATAGAACTTGATAGTGATCCCGAAAGAACACCAAAAAACACTTCACAGGACTATGCATGATTTGGGTGCCTCAAACCCGCCCCCTTATTTTCTTTTGAATATACATGTAGTACTAAGATGAACAGGCAAAATACTGAAATTTTGCTCAAAAATCAACCACAGTTTGCTCTTTAGAGAACTTATTTTGAGGATTGGAGATTAGCAAGGAACTTTCAGAGAAATTGCGTTTTGAATGTCGCTTTGAAAAATATAGAACATTCACATCACTGAACCTTGAAACTGGTCCCTACTGATAATGTGCGAGACATGTACATGTACCTCCGTCAATCTGACTAGTACGCTGCCAATATTTCACCAGTTTTGCATCTCAATCACCTTTTTTGAGTGGAATGAAAAAATGACGGGAAACTTTCTGCAATCGATGAGAAAATCACAGAAAAGTTGAAAATCAGATATACTTGAGCGAAAATAAGCACTTGTCAAATATGTGTACATTTTGCCTACCATATATATACTTTCCTCAGAAAACTTGCATTTTGTTGACTTATGGGTAAATAAACAACAAATCCCCCATCCAACCTTCCATAATGAGCATTGAGCAGAAATGTATGCAGGGGCCAGTTTATGGACCATTCACTATACATCCAATTACCAAAAGTTCGAAACCAAGATCATCTTAACATTATGAGCAGGACAGCACACAAGTGTCTGATATCCAATCTCATAAGCAGATGGGGTTAGGCACATTTGTTCACTTTGGACATTTCATTGCAAAAGTTTTGTCTTTTTCCTCACCAAAACCTTTAACTGTCTGTATCCTTCCACCAGGGGTTTTCATCGCTTCTAGAATGGTGACCTCACACAGTCCCGACCTACTCAATTCTGCAGCAGCGGACACGCCCGCAATCCCTGCTCCAATGATGACAACTCTACTTGTACATGTTGCCATGGTAGCAGAGGATAAGTGTACAACGCCGATTCCAAACAGGTTACATCAAGTCGAGATCGAGATCTAGATGAGAAAACAAAAACAAAAAGGAATACCAGCTGTAAGAGTAAACTCGAGTCTAGAATTCATACCACGCCCTCAACAATTCAAGAAGACACCAGACGTTGGCCTGACCATATATTGCAGAAAAAGAAGAATTGCTTTTATTTCAAAATCCTAAGACAGCACAAAATAAATTTACACTCAGAATTATTATCTAATGTACAGCCAGTAACAAACTTGAAGCTCAAATTGATACCATTCCATAGATTGTCTAATGTTAAGCATACCAACATTTTTCAATATCAATTTATTCATATTTCTGTTCAATACATGTAAAATAAAAGCAATAATACATCAACACAGTCAGTCTTTGACATAAACAAAACTAGTATAATGATGCAAAGTATTACATACTGGTCAATATCAAACATACAGTGGATAAAGGTAAAGAAATATGAATGGGGCCTATTTAAAGCAAGCTTGTAAATCATATAGACCCCAAAATAATGTGGATTAAAAGAAAACTTCGGAGTACGGATAAACAAATTGACCAAAGAAATAAACAAAAGAAATCATAAACAACTCAACATTATTTAACATTATTTGAAACTCACTAGTGTCCCTCTCTTTCTATAAGTTCTCCAAACTCTGTATGTTTGTTTCTTTCTTGATCAATTGAGCCTTTGATCGAACTGTGTTATCTGCTGTAAATATTAACATACCCATTTTAAAGTGTTCACATTCTAAGAATGGCATGTTTGGCTAGATTGTATCTCTCAATGCGGATATGACCAAAATGGAAAATGAATTGAATTGATTTAACAAAAGAAAATGAGGAATTGATATCATAACAATCTCCATCAGAATGCATAGTTATATACACTCCAGCTCAAAGGAATTGGCATAGGGAAAGCGAAGAAAGGGAAGGAGCGGCAGATTTAAACCACGGTATATTTTGTCCAATTCAGCATGAAACATGATGCTTTAACCTAAAATGCATCGTGTTCCATGCTGAACTGGACAAAATATACCACATTTTAAAACTGCGGCTCCTTCCCTTTCTTCCCTTTCCCATTCCCTTTGCCAATTCCTTTGAGCTGTAGTGTACATCCAGCCAGACAATAATCAATGTTAAAACAATATTTTCCCTCACATATTTCCTGTAATTGTCAACATTTCAACCTTAACTTTTGCAGTGTTTTGTAAGAAAGGCTTTCGCATGGTGTGAAAATTCTGATCCCGTATTGATACATAAGACGCCACTGACATCACAGTTATCGTTCTCCTTGTCATCATTCATCAAGCCCAATGATGTTGTGAGTTCCAAATGAGATGTAATGGGCATTCTAATGCAGAAACAGGCCCTAATGCTAGAGTCTGTTCGAAATTATGAAAATGGTTCCATCTTCATACTCAGTCACAGCTCCATGCCAAGCAACCACTTTATTTCCAACATTACTCTGAACTTATGCATGTGCCATGTAGGAATGACCGGGCAGAAATTTAACTCCTTTGCATGTATCAAAGATTATCTCAAATGAACATACAAAACAAGTTTGAGATCCTGAGTTTATTTCTACATTGCTAGGGTATCATTGTCAATATATTTCAACAGTTCTGTCCGATAACGATACCAATTCATGATACTCTATTCAATCGCAATTACGACATATCGCAGCCAGCAAAGAAAATCTCAACAATTGTTTGAATGCATGCCGCTCAGCAAGTATGGTACGTAGAGATTTCTTCAGGGGAGAGAGCCCAGCCACAACGTACGCACTCGACAAATCTGTCGCCCAACTCTCGTAAATGTGAGGTTGCTGATCAGAGCTCGGAAACTTGAACAGCGAAACCACTGGATAGGTTACTTTACTTTTCTTTGTAATGTGCATCAAACTGAGAGAATTCAGGTGCACAAGTAGCAAATAAAATAGCAACTTTAAATTCAGAAACAATACAGAGGGAGTGACTTTCATTTATATGGCGGGTAATGAAAGCACCTGTTGCGAGCTACATGCATTACCGGTATACCATGAAAGTTCGAGTGAGAATGTGATATCCGTGATTTTCTCACAGATCACAGAAAGTTTCCCGCCTTGTTTTCATTCCACTCGAAAAAACATGATTGAAATGTAAAACTGGTGAAATGTCTGCACTGTATTCGTTGGATTGACAGAGATATCCCACATTATCACAACGGGCAGGTTTCAAGATCCATGATGTGAATGTGCGATGTTTTACCGAGGGATATTCGAAGCACAATTTCTCTGCAAGTTTCTTGCTAATCTCCAATCCAAAAAGAGTTCTTAAAAGAGCATAATTTTCTTGAAATACGACTGAAATTTCAGTGATTTACCTGTTCATCTTAGTATGAATATATTATTTAAAAGAAAACAATTACGCCACTTTGAGGCACCCGCATCATACATGGCAGGAAAACTTTAAGCCATGAATTATTACAGAGCTGAGCCATGTACATGTACCATTCAAATGTTCTTCTTCTACACTGTGATGCATGTCATGCATGTGGAGTATACTGTCACATAAAGTCACACAAAAGGCAGGTAGACTCAAGATCTACATTCAATGTATGCATGTACTGAACGGCGTGCAAGTAAAAAAACAGTTTTCTTTTATTCACTTGGTAAATATAAATTATAATGACACCTGCAATATCACCTACCTCTATGTACATGTACAATGTATGCTAACAATCTTTCAGTTTCAAATTGGACTAGAATCTATGTCCCACTTCCGGCAAAAATGCATGAGAGGAAACGTGTACAGACGCCTGTTATGTAATCTGGCGTCCCTTCAAATTGGCAAGCCAGTGATACCAGGGATGTGTTATGGAAGCATATGAAGCAACTTTCTTTCTTTGAACCCATGCGTGGCACTGCTGAAAAATTATGTGGTCTCAGCATGTGCTTTTCAGGTGTTTTAACAATAGCGAACAGGATTGCGTAGCAACGGTTTATCAGAGAGAACAAAAGAAATGTGGAGTCTTATATCACTTGTCCAGTTCTGTTGCATTGCATTAATACTTTTGTGGGGAACAGAGATATCAACAAACAAAAAAAAAAGTTTTTTTTCTAGTAACATTAACTCAGCTGCATGCAAATGCATGCAAACTCTGTTGATGAAAATACACAGCTTACGATATCATTTTGACAATTATTGAATCCCACATTTCCGGAAAAATGGGAAAGAAATGTGTTAATTGTGTAAGTAACAATATTATCTTATATCCCTGTTTGCGCATCATTCAACCATTATTTAGAAGAATACCAGGTACAGGTGTTGGTGTTGCCCTTCTTGAAAATTGCAAACAAATGTGATAAGAAACACAGCTTCGAGACACAAAACAGGGAATTAGAGATATTTCTTTCCAGATTGACAGCAGCTAAATATATCGGTGCTGAGCATGGGACATCAAAGCATTGTAGTGAATGTGGAATGCTTTGGAAATTCATTAGCACGCTTTAGTATCCAATACAGATGTTTGAATATAGAATTATGCTCGAGTTGTTTCTCCTTCCTTACACATCCCTGGTGAAACTGAAAGTGGGAGTACACCCTACGACATACGACTTCGAGATGTGATTTCAGCTACATAATGTACAATAGCATGGACCCTGTACTGTTATAGGGTCCATGATTTATATATGAAACCCGCTATAAATAAAGTATATATACCGTCTAAAAAGAACACTTACAGAATCACGAATTCACTGCTGGAAATGGAGATGAGAGCGCACATATTTGCAGGATTTAGCTGGCTCAGCTAGCGCAGCTAGCGAGCTCAGCGCAGCACGAAGCTTCGAACACGTATGAAGTGTTAATTTTTAACGTATGGCTGGCATCCGATCCGGCCGCAGGAACTCTTTGCTTTGTGTGGGGCCGCACCCGGGCGCCGGGCGCGGGGGATGCAGAGCCGTACATGCACACAGCTCTGGGGCGGCGATGTAGCTAGCTGATTTAAATAAGCTAGCCTGGCTTACAGGCTTTTTAAGTTTAATATTTCAAGTTTATTAACGTTTGTCTTTCTCCAAAAACAACTTAACAGATTAAGAACAAGTCCCGAATGAATAACAACAAGTCTGATTTAATAGAACAAACATGAATACGATATAGATAGATATATATATTTCATTTTTTTACAGGATGGAGCACGCTTTCCTTACTACTACTGGGTGTAGGCTATACCTAAAATTTTCTTTCAAAGAAATTGTTTTAATAAACACACAAAAACACTTTAAGTAACAAATACCTAAACAACTTTAACCTTACACTATTAACATGGTTCACTATAAAGGGTGGGGAGAAAAGTGCATAGGAGGCGAAAATACTTTAGCTGCGATGTGCTATCACACAACCCAGTCTGTTACTGAATTAGAAAAATAAGTTCCCACTAATATATGTAAAATTATCCACTAAAAACGAATTTCACATTCGTTTGCCGCAATGAAGTCTCATTTTGACGAAAATTTGAAGGAAAAAAAAACTGAAAGCCTCCAGTGACGTATGAGAAGTCAAAATGCGAATGGCGTGAATAAGTTTCTTCACGCCGTTCAAACAGTACGTTACCAATGGGAACCCCAAAGCTTGTCCGAGATTTTTCCGAGTAGCAACAACTAATAGATGCAAAGTGCATGCCATCCATTGAATCTGAATGACAAGATACGGGTGAATGCAATAACGCATTACTACGCAGTTAGGGTGAAAGTTGTGAATACATTACGAAAATGGTCTATTCTTGACTTCCGTACAATCTATGGCATTTTGACTTCTCATACGTCACTGGAGGCGTGCGTTTTTCAAATTGTCGTCAAATGAGACTTGATTGCGGCTAACAAATATGAAATTCGTTCTTAGTGGATGATTTTACATAGATTAGTGGGCACTTATTTTTCTAATTTAGTCATGCACCCTTTAACAACTACTAGTATGTCTGGTAAAAACAGACTACACCCTAATTACGTCATGGCTCCTCTGACTCCTTGAGGAGGAGGAGGAGGAGGAGGAGGAGGAGGATGGGATTATAGCATAGTCTGTGGTACCAGACATAGTTGTTATTAACCAGACTCGGTTGTACCCATGCACCTCAAAGCCTTGTACTTAGGCCAAAAAAGAATAATTATGCGGGTCAGTATGGTCTTTTGTTAAGCGGACGGAAGTGACCTTTGAAATTCTGTACAAGTCATGTTGATACAGCGTTAGTACACTGTTTGTACACTATTGTACACTGTATAGTACTCTGTTCAGAATACAGGTCTATGTCTATAGTGTACATGTAGACATGTACTAGGTGTTAAACAAAACACTTTTGAAACTTGAATGATGAAATTACACATAAAACTCAAATCATGCGAGCTGAAATTGACACATCACAAAGTCAAGTGATATTTCATCAGTTATCATTCTGGTAATAATACTATGAATATTATGAGGTTTTCAATTTGGGACAAATTCGCATCTGGCTAAAAATGTGGGTGTATCTTGCAATACATGTTTCGTTGTGTATGCAAATATCATTAACGTACATGTAGTTCAAACAGTAATACGTTGCTGTGATCCTAAAGCTTGTCCGAGCTTTGTCCGAGCAGGGAAGTGTTATAGGAAGGAGGAGAAACTCGAACATAATACATTCAAACATCTATATGGGTTCTAAAGCGTGCTCATGAATGTCAAAAGAATTTCATAATCATGACAATGCTTTGATGTTCCATGTGCCGTGCCGACATTTAGCTGATGTCAACTTGAAAAGAAATTTCTTTAATTTCCCATTTGTCTGTAGCCGTTTTGTTTTTGACAAATTCGTTTGCAAACTATAAGGAAGTTAACGGCAGATAATGACAGATCCTAATACACTGCTTTTGTTTCGAAAAGTATTGAAGAATCATTAAAAATCGGACATTATAAGCTATTTGTATTAATCACAAAATTGACCAATTTCTTCACTTTCCGACAACTTGTGCATTTGGGAGATTCAACCGCCCTCAAAGTGATATATTTTAAGCTTTGTGTTATCACTAACGGCGTTTGTGTGTGTTTGCGTGAAGCAGAGATATTTTACTTGAAAAACTTGTTTATTTGTGTTTGCTGATACCTGTTGTGCTCCAGAACAAGCGAAATGAGACTGTACATTTCTTTTGTTCTCTCTGAGAAACCGTTGCCACACAATCATGTTCATAATTGTTCAAACCGGGCCTGAACAACACCTGTTGAGAACACCATAACTTTTCAGCGGCTTGGCACATGGGTTCAAAGAAAGAAAGTTGCTTCCTATCCTTCATAACACATCCCTGGTCCGAGTAGGAACAACTAATATAATTTTCGTTATATGCAAATTTCATTCACGTCGTTCAAACAATACGATACTAATGATAACCCTAAAGCTTTCCCGAGGTGTGTCCGAATAGCAACAACTAATTAGATTCAGAATGCGTTCCACCCATTTAAACTGAATCATTAGATACAGGTTTACTAGCTACGCGGTGAGGGATATCAGAGTTGTGAATACATTACGAAAACGGCTTATTCTCGGGCGATCGCGCGATCACTAGAATCGTTGCGCTGAGTTCCGTCGCGCGCTGTGTACACGAAGGCTGATAAAATACGACTCGAACCTAGACAAGTGTTGAGAGGGAAGTCTAATCCTGATGGTGGTAAATTTAATGCAAAAGTATGTTTTGTGGGGTAATTGCGACTTCCATTGTTTTTCTTTCAAACTGATTTGGCTAATATACCAGTGGCACTGCATCTGAGTTATAGGATCATTAGGGAACCCAATTACATATCTTCTATATAATAAGATTCGATGATAGAAAGTTGTACGAGCTCGAAAGTCAGCGCATCACAGATTGTTCTTACCAGGAATAGTTAATCTAATTGCCCCAAGCAAGGCCACCTTAATATTTGTTTTATATATTGTATGAATTAAGGTCGAATAAAACATTAATAAAACCAAACTAAACACTATACAAGGTACATTATTGAACCCGTTTCACTGTGTATCTTGCACCCTAAATAATGGGTGCACTGCAGATATGAAAAGGGGTACGTTCCTAGATCTTTACCTTTCAATACAGGAAATGTGGTGGTTTATGTATAAAAACAAGTAGCCTAAAATATTCGTGTCAAGAATACTAGTAATCACTCACTTTTAATGCTTGAATTCAAACCGTAACTCAGATCGGAATGAGACGAAAGGCCGTCCAACGCACCGTTTACCGTTGAATTATGCACGTAATATTGGTATATAATATGTACACACCGTACCGGCGAACCTCATTGGTATGAACACTGATATGAACTTGGGTATGAACGAGAACCTGCGATCCTTTGTTCGCCGAGTTCATTTTAGGCGGGTTTTGAATGGGTCACGTCAGAGCGACCAATCACAAAGAGCACACATGCACAGCGCATTACTCATTATTAGATTCTTCCGAGGCGGGTTAATAATCACTTTTCTGTAGGTTTCTGTAAAAGACTATTCATCTATACAGGAAGGTTCAAATTTGAGCCTCGAAGTGAACCCGCCTTGAATATTCAACCTTCGCTGAGAAGCGCAAAATTGAACTTTTCCACCCATCCTTGCGGCGCTTCACAGGTAACATGTTAAACTCTGAGTCTGAAGCAAAATTATTAGAGGAATAGTTCACCTTAAATCAAAAATTGGTTTGACAGCAAAGCAGAAACGACTTCGTGTGTCTAATTATATCAATGCACAGGTAAAAATGATGTATATTTTGAGAAAATTTACGTTTTACCCCAGATCAATGCACACGTGGGAGGGCATCTCGCCCGTGACCTCACAAAATAATAACTGTAACATTCGTAACTTTCTTGTCCCTTGATGGAATTTTATCAAATCTTCACTTATGTTTCTTTCGTGTTTCTGTTTTTATTACAAACCAACTTAAATTCAGGGCGGATTTTTTTACTTTAACATGATATAGGCCTACACACACAATACTGACGTATATAAACTGGAATGTCCCCTCATTACATGTATTCACAACACTGAATGTCACTAATCTACAGATTTGACTAGATCCTCCTCCGATCGATTTGCCTTCTACGTACGCGCTCCTCAAGATCCCCCTTCCATTCCTCCTCCGTCCTCCCTCGATCTTTTGGTTGAAATCCGTATAACATTGTATATTTCTGTCTCTTTGGTTTAACGGATTAATTAGCATACTAGACACGAAGAGGGCAAGCGCATAAAGTGTTACTACATGTACAATGGTTAAACCATGGACCATGAACATGATGAAGGTTCACCATAAGTAGGTACACACGGCGATAAGTGGTACACACGTGCACACCTCGAGGATCATAAGCAAGTACCATAACTGTGTATACCACGAAGAGTCCATAATAAAAATATGCAAGTCTGTATGATAGACTCCTCTGTAAAATAATTGAGTGTCAGTATTAGCATCATCAGTTTGATAATCTTACTTCAAAGCTGTAATTCATTACTTTTAAGTATTTCGGTATAAATATATTGATGTAAGTATTGGTTCTATTTGAATAAAAAATTGTTAGATTTATTATGTTATCCCAAATTCCCAACAATAAACTTACATAAACAAGTTTCTATATGTAAATAAGCAGACGGAGTAGAGCGAAGCTGCACTGCACTGCAAAGCAGCGCTAAATGTCTTTGATTTTAAGACTAACCGAACAAACATGGCCGCGCCCATGGCCCATAGAGGAAAACGCATGTGAGTCACACGCCATTCACAATTCGATTTGGTGAGAGTAGGATTGCACAGAAACTCTCAAATACTTAATCACGGGTACAAATATGTGGATTTGATTTATTAAAGAACTGGTGGATTATTATTTGTGTCGTTTTATGCATGGGTACTTTTCTGTCATCAACCAGCTGCGCCAAGCGTTTATCTGTGTCCCCAGATACTCAAATATGTGTTGTGTTCCTTTTTGAAAGTCGCGTTTTCGCATTTTGCTGGTTGGCCTACTTCCGTGTTTTGAATGCATAAACTGTTTATGACCTACCTTGACCTCTGCCGTCCACACCATCTGGGGGATGGATGACAGCTTCTGCTTCTTAACCTCCATCCAGCCAGATCTATTGCTTGGGTTAATCCTGCTATTCTTAATCTAATCTTATTCTTGTCATACTCGTAGTTACTTTGAAAATGTCCATCATGAAGTAGGCCTAGGCCTACGAGTGGATTAGTCAGTCGATCCTCTCGTAAGAAAGTACTAGCTACCCTGGCACATTCATAATGGTGACTGTTCTTAGTCATCATACCTTTAAGCAAAAATGTGTGCTGGCATGGCCAGGGCCGGGATGATTACCTATATCCCCACAGACACAGTGCAAGTCAGTCAAAGCTCATTAAAGTCTAAAATTTGGTAAATCTGCTTTTCTTTTCTGTTTTGTGTGCTAAAGTCAACTTGGTTTCAGGATTTCATTCTCCTTATGGCACCTTCCCCTTGGCTTGGGGCTAGTTGGGGATTGAAGTTTGAAGCTTGGGTTTTGGCTGCCATCATCCCACTTTGCTTTTAAAACAAGTTCTTGTTCATTATTTTGATTTTGTATTTCTACTTTATTGCAGACGATTAAAGAAGTGATTAAATGATAGCTTAGTATCAGTAAGTATGATGAGCTTGGCTTTAAGATTGGCTGGCAATATTCATATTATTTAATGCAAATGTTTATTGTTACAAGATGTCTAATGTTACAGCTTAATGATATAACTACTGTATCTGCTCTCTTCCAGGCTTCAAAGCTGCCCATGCATGACCTGATCTGGGACAAAAATTGAATGAAATTTTGACTTCACACCCTTCATCAGTCTTTAGCAATAACTGAGACTTAAAATGGGGCTAGCAGACTTCATAGCAACACTCAAAGAGAACCCATACTTCGGTGCTGGTTTTGGGCTAGTTGGCGTCGGTGCTTTGCTTGCCGTCTCCAAAAAAGGCTTACAGCTCGGAAGCATAGCCGCACGTCGCCATCTCTTGATGACATTGGAGGTTCCGAGTAAGGACAAGAGCTACCATTGGCTGCTGCAGTGGATTACAGTCAATGCGCGAAACACGCAGCACTTGAGTGTCGAGACGACCTTTACGCAGAGCGAGAGCGGAAAGATTGACACCCAGTTTGACTTTGTGCCCAGCCCCGGCAACCACTACTTCAGGTACTTTAACTCCGTGAATGCCATGCAAAATGCCAATCTTTAAGGTGTGTGTGTACCAGGGGGCTCAAAAGCATGGTTCAAAAGGGCAAAATGTTACTTTTTGTTAGATATTTGTGCTGGACAAGGATGCATAACTATGGTGCGCATGGCTCAAGAGAATGCTTTTTGTTCTAATGCAGCCAACCCTTTACCAAAAGAAGACACATCCCACTGCAATATCACTAATGCATCAATCGAAATCACAATCCAGTTTCATGGATTTTTTTTATTTCAATCCAGAATTGAAAACAGCCAAGAACCCTCATAAGTGATGTGCACCAAAATGAGCATTTGGATATCAGTATGTTACTTTCAACATGATGCAAAGAAGCCGTCTCCAGGGCTGATGTGTCACAAGCTAAACACTCATATAGTTTAAACACCACATATTGCCTGCTTATAAGCTTTGTTTAAGTATAAAAAAGGCCTACCCACTGATCCAGACAAACAAAATATCAAGGAAACTTGAAGAATAATTACTTTGTAACTATATTGTTGCTCTTTGCGTGAAAGATGCATGGGGCATAGATTAAGGTCATTTTGCTAACATGTATAGTGTATTCCCCTTCTCCCTCTCTGCCTGTGGTGGCTCAAGGTACAAGAATACCTGGATTTTTGTTGAGAGAAATCGAGAGAAGCAGATGGTGGACCTGCACACAGGGACTCCATGGGAGACGGTAACCTTGACAGCAGTCGGCAGGAACAAAGAGCTCTTCTATGAGATCCTCAATCAAGGTTATTTTGCTGCCTATTCTTCCTATTTCTGCCCTATGCCTTTTCTTCCTTTATTTTCCCTTTTTCTTCCTCGTTTTTATTTTCTTTTTTCTTAATTTGTCTGTTTTTATTCAATCAACATGTTAGCAGGGTGTCATTGGCCTTTTAAGGAAGTGGAAGCTGTTTTCAAGAGTTTTGAGGCTTGGCATGGATCAGCAGTGTACCCTATAAAAATCTCCCTGTCATACCTCCACAAACCTCTTCAAGAAATGTGAAAAACTATCCTTGCTAGGGTTCGAAATACGCTATTTCAAAGAGATCATTTTATGTGGTATTTACTCAATTTTATTTGTTTGCTCGCAAAATAGCTACCCTAGCTTTAAAGGGCATATACTCTACTGGGAAGGCAAAACAGCCTTCAAAATGTAATTGTTAGCAATCTTCTTGCCAATGGTCTTAAATTCATGTATTGTCTATTTTAGAAGCTTGCTGAAAGTTATTTGCTCTCAAATGATCTACATTTGGAGTAATGAGTGATTAAATCACAAATCTTCAAAATGTCGGCCCGAACATTTTGAGGATTTAATCATTAATTATTAATTTAAGACCACTGGCAAGAAGATTGCTAACAAAAACCTTTTAAAGGCTTTTTTGCCTTCCCAGTACAGTTATTTGTACAACCATATGATTTGAAACAGCAAGAGAGATGGCCCTGCAGAAACAGGAAGGGAAGACGATCATGTACACGGCCATGGGAGCGGAGTGGAGGCAGTTCGGCTACCCAAGAAAGAGGAGACCTATCGACTCGGTCATCCTAGATACAGGCATCTCGGATGGAATACTTAAGGATGTCAAGGAATTTATCAACAACCCAAAGTGGTACTTTGACAGGGGTAAGTTACCTAACAATGGCTAAGCAGCATCCCTTATTTCATTACATACTGCTATATGGGATTTGTATGTAATAGTAGTAGGGTATGTGTGTTATAGCTGGTCAAGCTGGTAATGGAATATATCAACACACATATTTTCAACTTAATGAAAACTTTTGATTTTACTGTTGACATTCATTTTCATTTTCAAGATCAGAAAAATTGTTTATTTATGACCATAGCTGTATGAATAGTATAATTTTGACATTCCAATAACTGGAGAAATCACAGATGAAGAGTGCACTTATTACAAGTTGCTATTATCAGCTTGAAGGTGTTTTTTAGGAAATATGGGTATTGAAATATGAAGTATGGGTTTCATCATCTTACCGTACCACACATTATTTTTTATCAAACCCTCTCAGTACCACAACTAGGCTGTTAAAGTGTTGACATAGTTATGTATCCATGGTAATGAGAGGTAAATGTTTCCCTCTTCCACCCAGGCATCCCTTACAGGAGAGGCTACTTGCTCTATGGACCCCCGGGATGTGGCAAGAGCAGCTTCATGTAAGTGTGACGGAGAAACCAATCTGGGCCCTGTTATACTGTATAAGCTGTTATTTTCGCGAGGGTTTTATTTTCGCGAATTTTGCGAATGAACGAGCAAACGCGAATTTAACAACGCGCGAAAATATTCTCATATCAACTTGCAACATTACGAGATTATACTAAGTACTAACACGCATGGCGAACAAATGCAGCATCATACAGCGCATGCTTCACACACATGTGATTGTGTGTCCAGCTGGGTTGGGCCTGGGGCGTGCATGCAGTTTGGAGTTGTGTGCACATAGATTGGGGCTCGGTGCATGTGAAAGAAATACTATACACGGCGAAAATAAGTGAGTAATGGATTTGTTACTGTGAATGGATCTGTATGTACAAACATCACGAGAACAAGTGAGCTGAGACTGAGTGTTTACAAACAGCATGGTCGTATGATGTCAGGGAATTTCCCTGGATGAGTGTACGTGAACGCGAATTTAACAACACGCGAATATGTGGCAGAAACCGCCATTCGCGAAAATATATGTACGCAAAAATAACAGCTTATACAGTATAAAGAGTTGCGCTGGTCTGAATCAATCACAAGTCCAATCCATTATCTCTGATGTGAAGATTTAATATTGATATCAGGCACAAGCTAAGTTGCGATCAAATATAATTCTTTATAGGCTGTGGCAAGAACAGCTTCATGTTAGTGTTGCGGAGAAACCAATCTGGGCCCTGTTATATAAAGAGTTGCGCTGGTCTCAATCAATCACAAGTCCAATCCATTATCTCTGATGTGAAGATTTAATATTGATATCAGGCACAAGCTAAGTTGCAATCAAATATAATTCTTTATAGGCTGTGGCAAGAACAGCTTCATGTTAGTGTTGCGGAGAAACCAATCTGGGCCCTGTTATATAAAGAGTTGCGCTGGTCTGAATCAATCACAAGTCCAATCCATTATCTCTGATAGGGAGATTTACTGTTGATGTCAGTCGCAAGCTAATTTGCGATCAAATACAATTCTTTATAGGCTGTGGCAAGAACAGCTTCATGTTGAGGAGGAGCCTACTTGGGCCCCGTCACATAAAGAGTTGCGTTGATCTGAATTGCAGTGCCGATTCTGCACTGAACAGTGGTCCCATTCTCATTTGATTTCAGGGTCATGTCAAAGAAATGTTTTAAAATTCTTTCCTTTTTTTTTTATCTCAAAATAGATCTGAACTTGTGTTGACAGCAAAACTGTTCTACCATCATTTTATGTAATGGAATCAATACTTTCACTTACCTTCATCTCAATAATTGTCTGAATTTCATCAAACTTGATACAAAAATAAATTGATTGCTTAGGTCATATACAGTATAGTTTAACAGTCAAAGGTCAAGGCCCAAATCTGATTGTGCACTGTTAACTGACTGAACTTTATTGCATTTATTACTTTGTCATGTTTAGAAGTTGAGGGATGACAAAATGTAATTCACTTTATAACATCCATGTTAATCCACAGCATGGCGCTTGCAGGAGAGTTGCAGTACAGTATCTGTATGATGAACCTGAGCGAGCGCAGTTTGTCCGATGACCGACTCAACCACCTCATGAACGTCGCTCCCCAGCAGAGCATCATCCTGCTCGAGGACATCGACGCCGCCTTCGTCAGCAGAGAGGAGGCGGAAGATCGTAAGATTTTATTTTTGTTAAGTAAGAATGAATTGAAATAGAAGATGTTTCTGTTTCTGGAAGCAATTATCCATGAGGCTAAAGATATCTATGAGTGTTAGTAACTTGATTGTGATGATTTTATAGTGAAAGAAATTATTAGATTTTCACTATTTTCTTTGGACTGCACCCATCACAAAGTAGTACAATTGAAGTCAGCTCATGAGCATAGATATCACTGGCTTCTCTCAAGGCAATTTATATTTGTATACCATATTCTTTCAATGCCATTGTGCTAATATATGGCATGAGGGATTTATTTGTTTAATATATTTGACATGTTTTATCTTATTTGTCTTTCTCTGTCTTTGTGTTTTGTAGCTCGTTTCCAGGGCATGGGGAGGGTTACGCTGAGCGGTCTGCTGAACACATTGGACGGCGTCGCATCCACAGAAGCCAGAATAGTCTTCATGACAACAAACTACATAGACAGGTGAGTTTCCAGTTTCCATGGCAACTGTTTTACCTGAAATAAAATAAATTGACTTATCACTTGTTAAAGTTCTTTTTGTTGAATATTTTAAACCATGAATATAATGAAAGTTGTCACTTTTCCATTAATTTGCATGTATTTTTTTAAATAGAAAATTATAGAGATAGTTTATCTTTTACTATCTCTCTTTTGTAGGATTATATTCTGACTGCCTTCCTCTATTGCTATGTTGGTTGCATTGAGGTATCAAGGCAGTATACACACATGGGTTAGATCTAAACCACTACAAATATGGATTACCTTTCAATTAGAAGAACAAAATAAGATTTTCAACATTTGCAAAATTAGTCAAAATGGAACAAAACTTTACAAAACTAAAAAGGTATGCTAGTATTTATTGCTAAATTTGATGCTTTTCTTATCTCTATGGTTACAGACTAGACCCCGCCCTCATCCGACCAGGCCGAGTGGATCTCAAGCAGCTGATTGGCCACGCCACCAGACACCAGCTGATCCAGATGTACTCGCGTTTCTACCCCGAGCTAGGACATGGACCGGCGGAGGAATTCGCCGCCAAGGCGCTCTCATTTGACCGCCCCATCAGCGTGGCAGCGGTGCAAGGATTCTTTATGGTATATAAGAACGATGGACTCGCTGTGATTAAAAATATCGAAGACTTGTGGAAGAGGTGATGAAGGCTTGTTCGGCTTCCTTTGCTTGCCCATATTGTACCAAAGAGGGCGACTGGAGAGTTATACGAGATCTTTATGTACCAGGTGTGCATATTTGTCACCAGTGATGCACAGGGTGGTCATCAAAAAATCTTTTACTCATGGGTTAAAAGGGCAGAATGCCACTGTCTGTCTGATATCTGTCACCATATGATGATGCACACAAATCCCATTGAATGGCATTTTAGTTGGCACAGGAAAGGTAAATGGAGCATGAATCATTGTGTAACCTTGACAGATAAGAGTGAGGACATGTGGAGGAAGTGACAAAAGTTCAAGGCATACGAACCTTTGTCTGGATAATGTGTCAATACATATACATCTAAACGATGGCTGAGCCTGTATATATATACATATATATATATCTTCTTGGGTGCCAAATCAGACTCTCAATAATTTTTGGTTTCCATCCATTTAACATAAAATCTGACCTGAATTTATTAAAATCTTAAAAATTATTAACTTGATCAGTATTTTTATTAATCAGAACAAGTCTTGATGCAATCTATGATACAGATGTGTTCATAGATTAGTGAACAATGAGAGATAGAAAAGGGTGTCTCATGGTATATGTCCCAATATTATAGAGTAGGCACCTATGACTGTTCAGTTTAAACTTGAAATCAGTATTACAAGGACCATTTTTGTTATGTATACAAATTTTATTCACAAAGTTCAAACAGTACCTTAACGATGGTAGCCCCAAAGCTTCTCTGAGGTTTGTCTGAGTAGCAACAACTAATAAAATCAGCATGCATTCCATCCATTCATGCTGAAATTTATTAAATCCAGGTGAATGGAATAACATATTACTCTGCAAGTAAGGAGTAATTGGTGAATACATTACTGGTGATACGCCAGGCAAACTTTATTCAGAGTAAAGTCTGCTTACTACTTTTGATCACCCAAGCGGCATTCATAACCTGGGATAATGTCTAAATATTTTCATGTGCACAAAATTACGCAGACACTCGGGACAATTTATTTTCATATAGAGTACTGAAGTGGTGTCGTCTTATGATTATGTTGTCAAGACAATTGGCTCTAAACAAACTCACTCCAGTGAGAGGTTTAATGGTCCAATATTATCTATTGGGCTAGTGTCGGGCATTAACCATTAAAGTCACAGCTGCTTGCTCTGCCCGCATTGTTTCGAACCAGTTGTCTTGACGATAATGCTCAAATGACGTCACATTTCGGTGCTTTGAGTTCCTCTCATAGATTAAACAAGAGCCACTAAAAATATTGTTTTGATCATGGTATAATGAAAAACATACGTCTGTGCATGTCAAGTTTTCTCCAGATTGATGATATACATGGTATAACTCTCTGGTGCATGTATGTCATAACTGCCCTTACTATTGATCAGAGGAAACTGTATTTTGTTATCCATTTCAGGGTGTCAAAATATTAAAGTTATTAAGTCATGAGAAATGCAATCTGTTTGATGTTCATTTGTTACCCTCGTTGTTATAATTTTTGTACGGCAATACCGGTACTCTACTTTAGATTAAGAGCTTAATCACAGCATGCTCTCATTAATGCATTTATTGATGAAGCTGTTTGATGTATAAACACGTTTGGTGTCCCATTTGGAAGTTATAAAACTTGGTAGGAATCAGCAGTACCATTATCTCAGTCATAGCTTTACAAACTTTTTCAGAAAAAGTGCAAACTATCCTTGTGTACTTTTGGAACTGCGAGCATAGCCTACGTTCATAATTGTACATGTATTCTCCCTCTCAGCACACGTAGTGGCACTGCTTCCATTGAATGCATGCAGTGTGGAGCAGGAAGATGCGGACCATAGCGAATAGGCTATAGGTTTCGGACAACCAGCCGAAAACCTCAAAATCTTACGAGCGCTATAATTTCGCTTCAAGTCAGTGTACAGTTCTATCATTGGGAGGGAAGTTCTAATGCAGTATCTTCTTCCATCTTCTGTGGTATTTACAGAATTTTATGTTTTGAACTGCAAAAGGGACACCCTGTCTGGGATGGTAGTGGTAAAGATGACGAGATTCGTCATCATGGAAGAAATGTTCTGCTTCTTCATCAAACAAGAATATGATCTGTTCTCACAGCAGAATATGTTGTGCACCGATTACGGGTCTTATGATCTTTACTATCCCACTCCCTTCAACCCAGCCATATCATTCCACATATCAGAATGCTTCGGCAAAACCATTGATGGGGGGGGGGGAACACTGCAATTCACCTCATTAACAACACCATTACTGCATATTGAAGTAAGGCACACATTACAATGTTCACATTTTCTTTATAAGAATTATTTTATTACAAAGTTGTATAAAAAATTAGAACTGTTTACATACGGGTATAGGGTGGGCTCAAGGCTTTGGAGTTTATAGACATACTGTACTGTGTGTCTGGAAACAAAGACTATGCACTGCTAGCACAACTAAGTCTAGATATATAGGCTAAGCATCCTTTCAGCTTTTCTCTGTGTGAGGTGAAACTGGGATGGAGACAAGACAAGGAGTATTCAGACTCAGTCGTTATCACAGCAGTATGTGGTTGTACATGAGAAAGATACAGACTCCAGTCTAAACTAGGCTAACACTGGTAGATAAAAAAAAAAAAAAAATCAGAGACATTTTTGATGTCATGGTTATTCAGCATCTGGCAAAAAAATTATAATTTATAAACAAAATATGATACTTGTTGGAATTTCACCAAAAAATTATACAACACTTAATAAAAACTAAAATATAGAATATAGAGAATTAATAACCCTGTAGAATAAACCAAGATTATAGATTGTACATTTTTTCAAATTTTACAATATCATTTTGGAAGCTTAATTGACAATTACATTCTTACATTTTACATCCATCACACCAATAAGAAAATATGGCATAAATATATGTTAACCCTTCTTACATTTAGGGGTTATGCATCTTACACAAGTACTCATACATGATTTTCAAACCCATCACTGATTTACAGAAAAATATTTTTGGTTCAGTTTAACCTACTATGTGGTCGATGAGCAAAGTTGCAAATCTGTAGGCTTGCTGTAGTTCCGCAATTGGCACAAATCACTCATGTCAACTAGGCAACGATAATCCCATAAATAGCCAGGTACCAGTGTGGGACATATGTGGTGTACCCTGTACACAAGGAACTCATTGATAAAATAACTTGGCAAGCTAAAATTGGGAACTTGGCACAATTCAGGGCTTGCACTTAACTTCTTTTTAAGTTGACCAGCAATACAGGTGGCCAAAGAGATTTTTCAGGTGGCCCATGCAGACTGACCAGTTCCAGATGGCCCTTGGCCTCGGGCCACCATTAAGGGAAAGCCCTGCATAATCAATTTCCAACAAAAATCAGTTTAATAAATTTTGGCAATGCGCAGGATGATAAATCAAACTGTTCACTGTTTTTTTGTAATGAATGGAACACAGATCTTTTCTAATCAATAGAACTGAATTATTGGAAAACAAATCTGTGTTATCTGTCATACTGGGGGGTGTTTCACCAAGCTGTTCGTAAGTTACGAACGACTTTACGAACAACTGGTGATCCCTTCTTGTGCTAAATCAGATTCTAAATGCACAAAGTGTGGTATCACATTGAGCACAAGAAGGGATCACCAGTCGTTCGTAAAGTCGTTCATAACTTACGAACACTTGGTGAAACACCCCCCTGGTTCATTCACAAATCACAAATGCATTGCAGTGATCATTCTTATACCTTCATAAAAGTACACTTTCATACTTCTTCAGGACACGTACATGATGTATTTCAGTAAAAAAGTAACAGATACGTTGCTTAAAAAGAATCAAAAGCCTATGAAATATACATGTACTGACATATTTTCAAGTTCTTTTTCTCATCTGTCTGAGCAATTTATACACACAAAAAAGTTACAAAACATCAAAATGGCATGAAAGACTAATTAAGTTGATTACTTATTCCAAATATCCCAAAATATGACCACCACATTGAGTGTTTCTTACTAACAGTTTCACTATTTTCTAAATAGTTTTGATTAGAAGACTCTCACTATTGACACCTTTTAAGAACATCTACACTAATGACTGTTCTTGCTTTCTGTTCTTTGCCATCTTTTCCCTTACTTAAATTTTTACACTTTATTGGGGTTTTTTTTTGTGTGTGTGTGTACAAATGGGCAGTAACAGTGTGAAGATATTGATACATCTATACAACAAAACAAGAGTACATTTACAGTACATATATTTCTCTCGTAAACACCCTGTCTTGGCATTCCTTGGAATGTACACATATCTCATATATTTCAGGCTCAACATCGCTGATATTGTAACACTACAAACCTTTGCAATAATTGTGATGCAACATGACGTTGACGGGCAGCCATACATTACCATACAATACATGAATGCTCAAAATCTAGAAATGTGTAAAAACTGCTACTTACCCGTATGACCCCACCACAAAAAATCTGAATACAACTCAGCACCAAAAATTCATATTACAAATACATACCCTTTAGAATATATTTCCCACCTTGGACCGCAAAAATTAAATTGAATACCCAAATACCAAATCATAGACAAAATACATAAATGAGGGAAAAAAGAAAGTCAAAAGAAAGCTCTCCAAAAACTGTCATATTGAGCTCTGAGCCTTGTTCTATACATCACAATCTGTCCATCCTAAACTTGGGCAATTGCGACTACTACTGTATTGAAAGAGCTTATGTGTTTGAACTTAAAGCATGGAATTATTGCTAGGGTAGTGATAAACAACATGGTCCCAACCTCTACCCACTCTTCCTGGCCAGTATCTGCTTTCCATGCAGATCCATCAAAACCAAAATCATGTCAACCTTTGATACAATGAAAAGCTAATTGAAATCACCAGTTGAACATTTTTTGCAACATAGGCATAATGAATGATACACAAGTGCAGTACTGCAGGGCTTTTGAGTATTTGTAACAAAAATGGTGTCATGACACACAATGGTTATGCACATTTTTTTGTTCTACACAAAAATGCCGTAAGAGGTCCATCAGTCTGCAATACCTTATGGCCTAGTGTTAAGGCACTTTCAATGACAGTCCTAGGGGTCCACACTCTGATGACTGCAGTACAACATGGTCCTCTCCCACTTCCTTACTCCATTGTGAAATATTGTAACAAAATTGGTAGAGCTGTAGGAGCCGGTGTTTATACACACACCGGTATTGCTGTGTGGATAAAGAGTTGGGATGCACGCACTCACATGCCTAGGGCAGTTCGCCGTGTGTGCTGTGATACACATACTGCATGTATACTCTAAGGACTGTGCAGTGTCAGCGGAACAACTACGGGGGAAGGGTAAATAGAGATTTGTGTGTAGGGGAAAGCGACAGTCTCGTTCTTGCCGTCGGAGCGAACGCTTGCAGCTGTAGCATGCTCCTCGGTTTCCCTTATCAGTACAGCTAGGTACCGACTACCGTAGTAAACTGTGTACTCTCACCATCTACGTATTGCTGCTCAGTCAATAAAGATCTACTTTCATGGTACGTACATATCTGGTGTTGTTTTCTCCTAAGTGGAGTGTTAGTGGGAGGCAAGAGTGATGATGAGCTCGGTAATGGTGCATGGGATGGATGAAGAATGATCGATGAATGCTCGATGTGATTGTGATGAGCCCTGAACAGGAAACCTAGGCGGCCCGGTCGCGTTACAAATGGTGGCACAGCGGTGGGATCTTAACCAGAGATTATTATTCCTGATCTCTTTCAAGTTCAATTCAGAGGTGCTCAATTCACATGAAGAAAGTGAGCGTAAAATCTCGGACTTTACCAACTACGTCACCAATAAGCTCAGAAAGATGCATGAGAAATGGCTCTAATTGAAGCTAAGCATACATCAGAGACTGTAAATTGTGTGTTGTATTGCATGGTACGGAATAGTGAGCTCAGTCTTAGTGAGCTCAGTTTGTGAGCTGACTCGTTTCGTAAGCTCACTTTGTGAGCTCAGTTTACAAGCTCGTTTTGTGAGCGATCAATGACTCGTTTCGTAAGCTCACTTTGTGAGCTCAGCTTTAAAGCTCATTTCGTCAGCTCAGTTTGTGAGCTCATTCGCTCGTTTTGTGAGCTCATTTTGCGAGCTCGTTTTGTGAGCTCATTTTGTCAGCTCAGTTTGTGAGCTCAATGACTCGTTTCGTAAAGCTCACTTTGTGAGCTCAGCTTTAAAGCTCATTTCGTCAGCTCAGTTTACATGCTCGTTTTGTGAGCTCATTTTGTCAGCTCAATTTGTGAGCTCAGCTTTAAAGCTCATCTTGTCAGCTCGTTTTGTGAGCTCATTTGCACAGCTCATTTTTGCGAATTCAATTTGACCAATCATTTTGAAAGCTCAGTGTCTTGGCTCAATTCGTGAGCTCATTATCATTCAGCTCATCTTGCCAATAATTGTGTTGGGAATGGTGCTGTAAGCACAGCACGATGATTGCTAATAGATTCTTAGTGTAATGTGCATGTAGTCTACCTTTAATTCAGGTCTACGCTCAAACATGTTTTTAGAACATATGTGCTAGTTTGTGTAGAGCATGCATGGAGATACATATTCATGATTTAGAAAAGGTAAATGCCTTGATATAAAGTGCAGGTATGAAAGTACTTACACTATGATTACATGTGAATTACATTGATGTATCAGTTATTGAAATACATCATCAATCAGATTCTGAGCAGAGATTGTATACATCTAACCTTGGTTGTGCACAGAGAAGTAATTAGTATTGGATTTTGTGTACTTAAAAACCAAACATGGAGAAGAATACAAGAGCTATGAAGGAGCTTGAGAAGGAGATGGCTGAGCTAAAAGATAAAGTAAGCCAGCTAAGGTTAGAAAAGGAACTGCTAGTATGGGAAAGGGGACAAGTTGAAGGGAACCTAGAGCGATCAGGGGAAACGATGGAACCCTCGAGGCAACCCGACCTAACAGGACACGGTAATGACCAGGGGTTCGATACTGAAGTAAAGTTTAATGTACCCCGTGGCCCCAGGCATCAGGAAGAGACGACAGGGTATTTTTCAGAAGTTCAGACTGTTCCCATGAGTAGAAATGTTGCCTTCACTACACCTCCACCTCAGCAACCAAGGGTTTACCCTGTTTCATCAACTCCACTAGATTTTCATGAACAGCAGATTGGTTTTAAGCAACCGATGCCGAGTCCCATGCCAGGCATGATGTCACAGATTCCAAATATCACACACATCAAGCAACAGAAACCTCTCCTCGTACCCGATAGGTATGATGGCAAAATTGCATGGAAAGACTTCCAGCAACATTTTGAAGCTTGCAAAGACTTGAATCGATGGAATGATTCAGAGGCAGCCTCGTACATGCTGGCAAGTCTACAGGGAGAGGCACTGCGATATGTTAGTGGTATGAGTAGTGAGGTGCGACATTCTTACAGGGAACTGTCAGTTCTCCTTGATCGTAGATTTGGATCTGCTAAACAAGCTGAAAACTTCCTGGCAGAACTACGGCACAGAAGGCAAGAACCGAGAGAGACATTGCAAGAACTTGGGCAGGCAATACATGAGCTTGCGATTAAAGCCTACCCAGAAATTCCAGCCAATGCACGAGGAAGGCTAGAAAAAGCTCACTACATAGATGCTGTGGACAGCCACTTAATTCGAGAAGGCATCCACCGAGCACGGCCCTCAACATTGGATGAAGCAATCCAGGCTGCACTGGAAACAGAAAATTTCGAGAAGGTAGAGATGCGGAGGAGGAATGAACGCATCAGAGCAGGCAGATTTGCACGAGGCCTTGAAAATGAAGAAGATGCGCGTCTCAAACAAATGGAGAATATGTTCACACAAAGAATGAACGAAATTCAGCATCAAATCTCCGAAATGTGCATGAACATGAGCTCTGGAAGGACTGAAATGAATCAACCTCATTCATCCTCAACTGAAACGAGAGCAAACAATGCTCAATGGAAGGAAGAAAGAAGATGCTACAAGTGCGGTGAAGTTGGGCATCTGATACGATATTGCCCGCATAGCAGGAGGAACGACAGAAGAAAGGGAAACGCACGACAGCCCGCCGAGGGGCCCGAAGGCAGGCTGGGAGATCAACAGGGCCAACAGACACCCAACCAGCCGACAGGGAGCCAACAATAACTCCAACAACAAGCAGCACTATCCCCAATGCTGTTTCCAATGCAAAACAAGGGTTGTATGTAAATGGTACGCTACGATCAACTAAATGCAGATTCTTGATTGATACAGGCTCCACTGATACAATCATAAGTGCGAGCATATACCATAAAATAGAAAAAGAAAGCCAACCAGAACTACAGCCTTTCACTGGTAGGATCCAACAAGTGGATGGGAGCCCACTAGAAGTACTTGGTACAGCATGGGTAGACATTGGCATAGGAAAGACAACCCAGTCCATAAAGGCTATATTTGCAAAAATCAAATGTGAAGGAATTTTAGGAATGGACTTCCTCCTTCAGAGTCAAGGTGTCCTCAGCTTTCAGAGATGCAGTCTTCGGATTAATGGTGAAGACATACCATGTTCCACACAAAGGGGCGAGGCCTTTGTGGCAAGAGTCAAGGTGGCGTGCAGTACTACCATACCCCCTGGACACGAAGCAATAGTTCCTGGCCGGCTGGTCGACAAAAGTGAAAACATGGTGGGTACCGCTGTTGTTGAACCCCTTGATAATGGCGGTGAAGTTGCATCAAAAGGAGTTATAATCGGCAGGACCCTAGTTGACGCAGAAAAGGAGATCATTCCAGTACGAGTTTTTAACTCGGGGGACTCACCATGTGATGTCCAGGAAGGGATTACAGTGGGAATGATAACTTCTGCAGTTGTAGAACCTGAGAAGGAGAACTACCATGACGTCGATAAACTTCCTCCACACTTACAGGACCTATACAACAGAAGTATTGAGAACATAGAATCCAGATACCACCAACAAGTAAAAATGTGCCTCATAGAATATGCGGATGTATTTTCTAAAAATAGTAAAGACATTGGCCACACAGATAAAGTGCAACATCATATCAAAACCGGTGATGCTAAACCGATAAAGCAGAAAACCAGAAGACACCCGTTGTGTAACCAACAAGAAATAGACAAACAGGTACAAGATCTTTTAGATCGTGATGTCATCGAACCATCAGAGAGTCCTTGGGCTGCCAATATTGTGCTTGTCAAAAAGAAAGACGGAACAAAGAGGCTATGTGTTGATTACCGTGATCTGAACGAAGTAACCATAAAAGATGCCTACCCTATTCCTAGAATAGATGAGACTTTGGATGCATTAGGCTCGGCTAAATGGTTTTCGACCCTCGACCTTTCGTCAGGTTATTGGCAGATAGCCCTTGATGAGGATGCCAAAGACAAAACCTCCTTCATCGTCCGAAATGGCCTTTACCAATGGAAGGTAATGCCGTTTGGGCTCACAAATGCCCCAGCAACGTTTGAAGGCCTGATGGAAAAGATAATGAAAGGTCTTCAATGGGAGATACTCCTGGTGTATCTAGATGACATCATTGTGTATGGAAGAACTGTAGAGGAAGAAATTCAGCGTCTGAGAATGGCATTTTCAAGGCTGCGGGATGCGCACTTGAAATTAAAACCAAGCAAGTGTCATTTGTTCTGTAAGACGGTGACTTACTTAGGTCATGTGGTGTCGGCTGATGGTGTATCGACTGACCCTGCTAAGGTACAAGCAATCATCGACTGGCCTCGACCTAAGTGCAAAAAGGAAGTGAAAAGTTTCATCGGATTAGCTTCCTACTACCGCAGATTTGTGAAGGGATTTGCGGAAATCGCCAGTCCACTACACATGCTCACAGCGAAATCAGCAAAATTTCAATGGAGTGAGGACTGCGAAACTTCTTTTCAGGAACTGAAGCAACGACTGCAATGTGCACCCATACTAACTTTCCCCACCCCTGACGATGAATTTGTGCTAGATACCGATGCTAGCTCAGAGGCCGTTGGAGCGGTTTTGTCCCAGGTTCAGGATGGGCAGGAGAAAGTCATTGCATATTTCAGCCGGAAGCTGCACAAGGCCGAAAGGAACTACTGCGTCACCAGGCAGGAGCTGTTAGCCCTGATAACTGCTTTGAAGCAATTCAGACAGTATTTGTATGGCAGACGGGTAAAGGTGAGGACCGACCATGCATCCTTAAGATGGCTCCTTCACTTTCGAAACCCCGAGGGGCAGCTGGCTAGATGGCTGGAACAGATCGCCGAATATGACTTGAACATAGAACATAGACCAGGTAGATATCACACTTATGCTGACGGTCTATCTCGCATGAGGTGTAAACAGTGCGGAAGAACGGATGAAGAAGACAGTACTGAAACCCTGAACACTATGCCTCGATCTCCAAGTTTCGAGGAGATGGGAAGAAATGTCAGAGGTATTGCTTCTCAACCATCCACAAGTAATGCTGACTTGCGAGAAGCTCAGCTTGGTGACGACACCATGCGATGGATTATCATTGCGAAAGAGAAGGATGACCTGAGACCAGAATGGAGTGAGGTTGCGCACAAATCAGCTGTAGTGAAAACATACTGGGCCCAGTGGAGCCAGCTGGAGGTTAAAGACGGAGTGTTGTATCGTCGCTGGGAGTCCGACGATGGAGAATCTGTCACGAAAAAAATTGTCATGCCAGAGAAGCTCCGAAAGGATGCAATTAGAGGTGTGCATGATGGCCCATTGGGTGCACACCTTGGGCAGAGGAAAACGCTGGCAAAGTTAAAGGGTAGATTTCACTGGTGCGGTATGACGGCTGATGTGCGTTCATTCATAAGAATGTGCAACATGTGTGCACGAAGGAAAACTCCACCGAGGCAACGCCGTGCACCACTTCAACAAAGTAGAGTTGGTGCCCCCATGGAAAGGATAGCCTTAGATTTGATGGGGCCATTGCCGAAAACGAATGCGGGAAACCAGTGGATCCTGGTCGTGGGCGACTACCATACCAAGTGGGTGGAAGCCTACGCACTCCCTGACGCCAGGGCAGAAACTGTCGCCAAGAAATTGGTAGAGGAATTTGTCTGTCGGTTTGGGATCCCGCTGGAAATCCATTCGGACCAGGGGTCAAACTTTGAATCGAATCTCTTCGCCGAAATGTGTGCACTACTGGGTGTGCGAAAAACTCGAACGACACCATACAATCCAAAGTCCGACGGAATGATTGAACGCTTCAATCGGACACTTCTGAGCATGATCGCCATCATGGTGGAAGAAGACAATACACAAAGGACTTGGGATGAACATTTGCAGTATGCAACCAGTGCATACAGATCCACCCCCCATGAGACGACTGGTGAAACGCCTAATATGATGATGTTGGGGCGAGAATCAAGACTACCGGTTGACATGACAAATGTTACACCACAGGAGGAGACTGAGGAAACAATGGACTATGCTGCCACACTTCGTGCTCATCTACAACACGCCTACAAACGTGCTGAAGTTTGCACTGGCAAGAGTGCAGTACGTCAAAAGAAAAACTATGACAGGAAAGCTAATCACCCTGGACTCAAGGAAGGCGATTTTGTGTGGTTATTCGACCCTTCCAGGAAAAAGGGGGTTTCACCCAAACTGCAACTCCGCTGGAAGGGGCCATACCTCGTTGTAACTCAGCTTTCGGATGTTGTATTTAGAATACAAGCTTCCCCGCGAGCAAAACCTGCAGTGGTCCATGCTGACCGGCTAAAGCCTTACAATGGTGAAAAATTGACTTCATGGACATGGGAAAGACCTCAACCAAAGTCTGACCCACAACCTGGTGACTCCACAACGCCGCCTGTAAATGTGGCAGACAACAATGAAATAGGGGAAAAGTCATCACCGGCAGACGATGAAATAGGGGACATTTCATCCCCATCTAGCCAAGACTTGGGTGATCCCATTTCCCAAGTCAATAATAAACAAAATACTCCTTCTCAAGCTTCCTTCTCTCCTGGTGATAATGTTCGGCGATATCCAAAACGGGTCAGAAAAAGGCCCAGATATTTGGATGAGTATATAGATGGGTGATATTATCTTAATATCAGGGCAAGTGACAAATAGAGTAAAACCAGGAATCACATTTCATTAAACTCATCAAATATTACGTGAATGCCCATTTGTTTTTACTCATCTGCAGATGGCTGACCAGAATGTTCATTACCATGAACGTCACTCAAGAAGAAGGACAAGATATGTTGTTTGCAGACGATGTGACAGAGACTTCAGGAACAAGGATGAACTATATCGTCATCTGCGGGAGAGACACAACATTGGGCTCTCATATAACTGCCGGGGGTGTTCATACACTTCCAATAAAGCCAGCAACCTCAAAAGACACAGAAGATTTGTTCATCATAGTCCTGAAAGACAGGTACGGTCTCGCTCTCCCCCAGCACATACAGTGCCTGCAACAAAAAGTGCTCCACCCACCACCAGCAGTGGCTCTGAGCCCAAGCCACCTATCACGCAGGGACCTAGCCCGGCAATATCCCTAGCAGGCTCAAACTCTTTGACGTCCGGCACTTCCCAGAGGCCATCTGGAAAACCCCTAACCATGCTACTACAAAGCATGACAAACGATTCGGACACCGACTCGGCACCTAGTGAGAGCGACGATGGACGTACTTCACCTCAAGTAGAGCACACCTTCGACACAGTACCCCCACCAAGATCACCGATTCCTGATGTCACTGAACTGTCTCCACATCACTCTCCCAGGACCACGCAGACTGATAACCCTGCATCAAAAGACGTCGAAATGGATCAGGGACAGAATATTCCCCAAGGCAAAATCATTGTGACCCTTGTAGAAAGAAAAGTGATAAGGTATTTTTCCGACAATATCTGTATTAAGCAGACGGACATCACAGAAACCTACCCTGTGTTTGTCCCTGAGGAATGGGACAAGGCAGTGCCCTGTAATCATGGAATGAAGACAAAGTAAGAGTCTATTTCAGATATTTGTTTGTTTTTTTAAGGCCATGAAGTGATGACTTCATGATGTATATCCTCTGCTGTGGTTTTGTACTGTTTACCAAAACTATACACTGGTATTAAGTAAGTACTGTATTCTGTATTCTATTCTCTGGTACGGGATGTTTTGTGTGTGTTATTAATGTGGTTTTTAATAAGTACTGATGTCCAGGGAACGTGGTAAGGTTACATGTGCCTCTAAATGGAAAGAGATAAAGTTATTGCTTATTTCAAAAACGTCATTCAATTTCAGATGCATTTGTAGTAAGGATATTTGAGTTTTAACTAGTGAGAAATCAAACTAAAATAAAAAAAGGGGGTATTTTTTCGTTATGTTAACATTTTTGTAGCTGTTTATGTTGAATTAAACTTTTTAGAGATATCCTTGGCATCCAATTTGTTTTATAAAGGCACACTTAACAAACAAATTGGGGAATATTTAACTCCATTTTGGACAAGACGACGGTTCTGTCAACTTTTTATACATTTAATACAAGAAACTTCTATTATGAAATTTACGTGTCTTTCGTTGACAGATGGGTACAAAGCTTAAATTGATGTTTGGACACCTGGTATATATGTGAAAGGATGTATCAGGAATGATGTTGTAAATAGCCAGTACAGTTTTGTTTCATGCATACATATAATGATGACATGGTTGAAATTGGTGTTTGAAAGAATTTTATAAACATGTAATTGTTCTCTCTTTAATCTTTATCTACTCACTTACCTACCCTCTATCCCTTTTCCTGTCTATCTTCTATAATTTCTTACTTTCTTTTGACCTACTCCTTGACCTCCTCATCTACTGTGATCTTTCTCTCCTTTATATATAACCGCATATCAGTTTACTAATTGTTTTGTGTATGAAAACAATTCTTATTGTACTATGACAGGGTACAAGAATATATATATTGTTTTCAGATGCCTTGACTTGAGACTTATTCCAATTCAGGTTTCGGTTGGACGAGGTGCTATCTTTATGTTTTGTTTGCATACATGTGCTTTAATTCCAGAAAACATACATCTACCTTAAATCTCGATGCCAAAGATACATTATGCCACGTACTTATGCTGTTATGCATGCTTAAATGGTGCAATGTTTATATTTTTTTATATGAAACAGATATGAAGTACTAGTTTTTATCATATTTACAGATGACATATTGTATTTTTATACAAACCTTATGTAGAACCAAGAGATTTAAATCTTTTGTGTGAGCTTGGCTACTATCTTGCTTTACTAGAAACTACATTGCTAAATAATTACCATGCTATACCTGTTTTAATGATGCACTGTTGTATTGGATTCAAATCACTACCGTATTCTTATACAGGACCTTTCACTTGGATGGTCAACTGGTGAAGGAATGTGACTTTTTGGGAACGTTTATTTACTTTTACAGATGTGACATGTAAGAAACTTCCAGGGCTGAACGTTTGTTTTTAGGAGGTTACTTATTTTTGTTTGTACTTTGTAAATATGTTCGTAGTCGTTGATTAGTTCAGTTTTATATGACATAAATTTTGTTATTGTTTTATATCTTAATCGAAACGAGGACGTTTCATGCTAAGTGGAGAGTTATGTAACAAAATTGGTAGAGCTGTAGGAGCCGGTGTTTATACACACACCGGTATTGCTGTGTGGATAAAGAGTTGGGATGCACGCACTCACATGCCTAGGGCAGTTCGCCGTGTGTGCTGTGATACACATACTGCATGTATACTCTAAGGACTGTGCAGTGTCAGCGGAACAACTACGGGGGAAGGGTAAATAGAGATTTGTGTGTAGGGGAAAGCGACAGTCTCGTTCTTGCCGTCGGAGCGAACGCTTGCAGCTGTAGCATGCTCCTCGGTTTCCCTTATCAGTACAGCTAGGTACCGACTACCGTAGTAAACTGTGTACTCTCACCATCTACGTATTGCTGCTCAGTCAATAAAGATCTACTTTCATGGTACGTACATATCTGGTGTTGTTTTCTCCTAAGTGGAGTGTTAGTGGGAGGCAAGAGTGATGATGAGCTCGGTAATGGTGCATGGGATGGATGAAGAATGATCGATGAATGCTCGATGTGATTGTGATGAGCCCTGAACAGGAAACCTAGGCGGCCCGGTCGCGTTACAATATGGACATGGCCACAGCATTAGTACCATCATAGAGGAAGTTTGATACTTAGTTGATACTTACGGAGATTTTGATTGTTATATTACTGTTAGCTGTCTTATTATTCAGATGATATTTGAAGGTTTGCATGGTGGTATGATCAATCACGAGAGAGGTTTACGGTACACCATGTGTAAAGTCCTGGGAGGACTGAGATGAGAAAACGTGGATAGAATTGAAGGTGAAATGGACAGGCGAGAAAGTGGAGGTTTGAAAGAAGAGTATTCTTTCAAAATGAGTGCAGTCCTGAAAAGGACTGTAAACCAGAAAGCGTAAAGAGCTGATGAGTAGAGAGGTAGACTCGACGTTTCGGGCAGCTTGACTGTCCGTCTTCAGGAGTCTCCTGAAGTAGACCAATAGTACAACACAATCCCCAGACCAAGCAGTCTACTGGTTGACTGATTTTGACTTCTTCTGCTGCTCATGTTGCTCCTGCAATTTCTTGAATGCCTCCATATCTGCCCCTCCAAAGTGTCTCACAGGCTCCACCTTATACACATTCAGAGAGAAGACGGCCGGGACGCGGGTCCTAAGACCCATGCGGGACTGACTTCGCGGCTTCTCCGCGCTACACACGTAGTCCGGGAACAGGTCCGGTGGGAGCTCGAAGCTCACATGAGGCGAGAAACGTTTAACGAGCTTATAGGTGAATTTGATGTTGATGCGACAGAAGATGGGATCGAGGGAGGCGGGAGCGATGACGTAGATTTCTTTCTGGAGTTGCTCAGAGACGGGTGTATGGCTGTTGCTAAGTAGCGATCCGATGCTCTGGTGCATGTGCAGGCGGTCCATGTTGCCGTAGTCGTGAATTAGGAACTGGTGGGTGAGGTTTTTACCCCCCTCCACACCCATGACATCCAATGGCGGCATGGCCATGAGGTACAAGGGAGGGGTTGGGGTGTGATAGAACACAAAGTGATACATGATCGGTTTACCATTCATGACTGGCACCTGCACGGTAGATTTGATGTCTGCCAGAGCTGGGATGACTCCGCCCTGTAGCACGAAACCAAAAATCAAACCAATCACTGCATTCCAGATGATCCACGGGACATTTGGACAACCAGATTGCGGGATGATGACATAATCTGCATACAGGAAGACCAGTGGAATGAGCAAGGGGAGCAGAATCTTTGGGTCCTGGATTGGTAGAAACGACAGGATAATAAGTGGCGTTGTGAAACACAGTGCAAGGAAAGCGCGACTTGTTGATGTAGTAAATGTCTTCCTGCTCTCACCTGCACTCCCGCTGTATATTGCGAACAGTTCGGACACAAAACAGACGAGCAGAGGGAAAAACAGGAGGGGAAGGTTGAACAACACATGAGTGGTTACAGGTTTAATCTCGACTGGGTCATCCAAGAAGTTCAATTGCATGAAATTGACGGGAGGTATGGTTAGGTTCTGGAGGATGTTGGCATTCATGTTCTCAAGCAGGAGCTGGGGGTTGAAGAGGATCGCAGCATCGAGCGTTCCATAGAAGACAGAGTCTATGATGAGGAGGAAGGTTCCCATGGCAACAACACCAGGCAGAATGGAAGCTATGTTGAATAGGATGGTCTTCATGGCACCGGTACCAAACTGGGATGTTGAACCCGTCAGCCAAAACACTGTTGGGACTAGCGCGAAAATCAAGAAGGCTGGATGGTTGAAGGTACCTTCTAGGAGGAACACCCCCATCCAGAACCCTTGATTTGGGCCACTCTCCTCCTCCACCTCTTCCTCTTCATTCTTCTCCTCTTCCTCTCTCTCCTGCTCTCCTTCATCCTCCTTTTCACATCTTCGTTTCGTTCTTGGAATGAGCTGGCTCCTCCGCGAGCTTACAACCGCCATGAGCAGCTGCGCAAAGGTTGATGCACAAACCACATGAGTCATGGGGCGTGTCATGAAGACAAGCGTCGCAAAAGAGCTGGCGAAAATAACGAGACATGCATTTGCGTCTAGCCCGAGAAGCTTCGCCGTCGAGAAGATGCAGCCGTCTGTGACCAGAGAGACCACGATGATAGTCATGAGACGAGGAAATATTAGAAGCGTCTGCTCATTGATCGGCACTATCCCGTGGTCGTTGAGCATCTTGAGGGCGTGGAATCCAAACCCAGACGTGATGTAACGGAAGAAGATGGTGGTCTGCGGTCTGTCAGGATCATAACCCGGTGCAGAGTTGCTCTCGAAACCAAATATGCGAGCTGAAACAAAAAAAAGAACAAAGCAAGCATTTAGATTAAAATTTCTTTGTCTTCCTTCAAGTTGGATGCTTAATTAACGATATTGAATTCTATTTCAGATAAAATAAAACCCTGAAACATTACATGAACCAAGAAGAACTTATAAAGACCTTGATAACAGCATCAATATGATTGACAATTTGATCTGCATGCACTAGACTATATTTTCAGATGACCACACAAAATTCTATACCAAATCTCAGGTTCAGGATATATCTCTTGGTCATATCATGGTGAAGGTATTATTAATCCAATAAATTAACTATTCTGCCAGAAGCTCATTGACAGTGTGCTCTTCTATCTATTGTGGTGCTAATAGGCCCGTTCACACACAAGGGAAAAAGTGCGATTTAAAAATCGATTTTCTAATCGCGATCAGAATTTCGAAATTTTTTCCAGTGTGGACAGAAAAATCGCACTAATTACCGCGATCCTAATCGCGATCCAACTCGCACTATTAGTGCGATTTTTCAGAATAATCGCGATTATTTTGCCAAGCGTCTCTTTGAATCGCGCGCGCGCGAAACTCTATTGGGACAGCGGGGTCAGTCTTCGGTCATGCAAGTTTCGCGCATGCGCAATTTGGCCACTGATCGTTCTTTCCTTGCTGGGAAGTGCGATTTTTCCCTGTGTATGAACGGTCGAAAAAAAAATCGAAATTTGGATCGCGATTGTAATTTCGATTTCCTGTGTGTGTGAACGGGCCTAATATAACTTTATATTCTAGGCCAGCACATTAGATACACCACCTCTTAGATAAAACTGCTTCAATATCCCCTAGTACTAATGTGCATATGGGGCCAACACTAGCATGCCAAGGATCCCAGGACCAGCAAATTGGTTATACCTGATTCTCAGAAACACAACAACCTCAACTGGCTCCAACTCTATTTACAGTTCTTTTCCATTAATTAATTCCACCACATCTTACAGTGCAGCAGAAAAGGCTGAACATATGATAACCTGGCCCTTGTAAATGAAACGGCAGCCTTATAATTTACTCTACTTCTAAGTTAAGAACTTTACATTAATCTTGATATAAGGAGACATGATCAGACGAACGATGATATTTCAATGCCATTGATGTGTGCAATTGGGAGCTCTATGGTTAAGCTCCTGTTCAAGATCGCATTTGCGGACTTATTTGCAGAAGAGTATAATAAATGTTGTATGTCCATCTCACTAAAGAAAATCTTTACTCCACAATACACATTCCCTGCACTGGTGGCGCGTTTCAGCATAAACACAATGCAAACTCTACAGTGGACTGTAAACTATGTTGTGTTATATGTCAAAGCAGGGCCCCTTGGTAGAACAGTATTCAACCACTGAAGGGGCTACCATGGGTAAGTAATACTAATAAATAAATAAAAATATGTCATTGCTTCGGTAACTGCACGAGTTCATGAACAACCATTTATATTGTGTCGAAATTGATATGAAAAATGGCAAGATAAAGCATTAACAAACCTAATGGATTACATCTGCTGAACTCCTGTTTGTTGTACATATACGCTTGTGTGCTGCTTGTTAGCTATGGCTAGCAAACTGCGAGTGCCATGTTTGCAAATGCATACCTCTCGTAAAATATGCCGTAAGTTACCAGTACACAAGCACTAAATCCCGATAACACTTGCCAATAATAAACCCACATTTGCAATCTTATCACGTGTTAAGATTTTAAGTACCAATTGGATGAGAACGATGCACATGGCAGACCACAGGGTCCAACTCAAAATATCAGACAATTCATTTCTCCGCTACATCGCGCAAACCTCTGGAAGTGATTCACTTCTCAGATAAGCCCTGTTCAGATCATTCATTTATTTGAGCTAGAGAATCTTGAGCTCACGGAGTGAGTCTGTGAAGCACCTCCACAGCGATATGCATCTAGGCATATATGTGAATTTTTCAAAGATCGGGATTCTAGCACAACACTGCCGCGGCCGCACACATGGTGTACATGTACGTGTATTTATGAGTGAGTGAGTTTGTTTGTGTATGATATGCATTCAACATTCATCATTCGAAATTTGCGAATGATAGTACTGTAGCCATTGAAGAAACTACAAAACAAAACACAAGCTGCTAGTTCCTATCTCACAAAAATAATACGTTTCAAGAACTTATACTAATGAAATCTTTTCATGAGACTTACATGTATGTAAAACATGCTATTTCTTATGTATTGTATTGTTTCATAGGACACAAGATTGGAAAAAATCAAAACGGAGCCCAACGGCTTTGGCCAAGCAACGGTACACAGACCAATCCTCCTTAGGCTTAATTTATAGCTTGCACACAAACACTACAGTGGCTGGCCATTTAGCCAAAAATAGTCTTGTGTAAGGCTGCAAGCGCTGGTCTTCCAATCTCATGGTAGACTGGGTAAAGGCGAGGAATGTAAGCAGGTCTCTTGCCAGTGTTGATTTCACAATTTCTTCTGGCACATATCTTAACCTAGTTATTGTGTCTATCAATCTACTTAGCCTATTTCTCTCCACTGCTGAAGGAAGGCCTCCTCATCAGTTTTCCATTTCTATTTTGTGCCTTTCATTTCCATGTCACACTGCCGGCTGCCATATTCTCTGATATCATCCACCCCCCTCCTACTTTGCTTGCCTCTTCCTCTGGTGTAGCTCTGGGGATCCAGACATTTAATTTGTGTGTCCATCGATCGTCTTTCCTCCTGGCCAGATAACCAGCCCACCTCCTCTGCTTCAATTTAATTTTCTGTATGATGTCCTACACTTTATTTTTCCCTCTGACATCCTGGTTTTTCACTTTGTACCTCTTTGTAACGCTGATCATAATTCTCTCCATAGCCCTTTCGGTTACTCTAAGTTTTCTCTCCCGCCTCTTAGTTGTGGTCCATGTTTCTGCTCCATAAGAGAACACTGGCTGAAAGTCTGTTTCTTGAGAGTAAAAGGGAGCTTCTCATCATGAAAGGTAAAGTTGAGCTTGCGAAGTTTTGCCCAAGCCAACTGGATCTTTCTAGATTCACTTCCTGCTATTTAATTTTCTATGGATATCTCTTAGTACATGTAATGTCCATTTTTTCTATGGTCTTCCCCTAAATGTGATAACGTAGTCTTTAAATCTGCTGCTCATCATTAACTCCCATTTTGTTACTGTGTACCCGTACTTAATTCACACAATACCTTATGTTAATCAGTCCATTATGCCAAAAAGGTGTTTTTTTTACAATGCACAAAATCAGTCCTGGTAGCGAAAGCATGAACATTAAATGATAACTAGAGCAATTCGACTGCCACGCAGTCGATAAATATGCCTCCGCCTCTTTGCTATTCTCAGAAAATGTGAATGTTTGGTGGGCAATGTACCATTGCTCCTATGTGAAATGAAAGTATCACATTTTCTTTTTTCAAGTTTAGCTAAGTTTGACAATGTTCATTGACCTTTGACCTCTTACTTCTTTGACTTCCAATCTAGCCAGTCTGTCTAAATCCATCCTTGCATCAAGTTTATTTAAAATTAGCCAATTTTGGGTGAAGTTTATTGACCTTTGACCTTTCAGGAATTTTACCCAAACTTTACCAGTCTACCTCCATGAAGTGATACATCACTATACTATGTTTGGTTTGAATTGAATCATTAGTATTGGATTCAATGTGAAAAATATCTATTTGGGGGCAATTTTTAGCCAATTTTGGCAAAGTTCATTGACCTTTGATCCCTGACCTTTGAGAAATTTCACCAAAAATGTCATCAGTCTAGTAGGGATCCATCTTTGCACCATGTTTGGTTGGTATTGCTCCATTGGATTTGGATATATTTTGAAGATTCTCACTTTGGGGGCAATTTTTAGCTAATTTTTTTGGCAAAGTTCATTGACCTTTGACCTTTGAACTCTCAGTAGTTTAACCTAAACTTTCACCAGTGTACCTCCATGAAGTGATACATCTCTGTACCATGTTTAGTTAGAATTGCGACATTGGATTTGGATTTCGGTTTATTGTGAAAAATTTTTGCAAAGTTCATTGACCTTTGACCTCTGACCTTCCAGGAATTTCACCAACAATGTCACCAGTTTACCCCCAAGTAATGATCCATAGTTTCACTATGTTTGGTTGGAATTGCACCATTGGATTTGGATTAATTGTGAAAAATTTAAAGTTTGGGGCAATTTCTAGCCAATTTTGGCAAAGTTCATTAACCTTTGACCTCTGAACTTTCAGGAATTTTACCAAAAATGTCACCAGTCTATCCCCAAGTAGTGATCTATCATTGTACCATGTCTAATGAGAATTGCGTCCTTGGATTTGGATTTACTGTGAAAAAGGTCAATTTTTGACAATTTTTCACAAATTTCATTGACCTTTGACCTCTGACCTTTCAGGAATGTTACTAAAAATATCACCAGTCTATCCTCAAGTAGTGATCCATATTTGTACCATGTTTAATGAGAATTGCATCCTTGGATTTGTATTTATTGTGGAAAAGGTCATTTTGGGGCAATTTTTACAAAGTTCATTGACCTTTGACCTTTGACCTCAATCAGATTTGACCCCAATTTTACACACTTCATCAGTTTTATGCAATACATACATGTACCAAGTTTGAAGCAAATCTGCTTGACGGTTCTCAAGATATTGCCTAAACGGATTCGGGACGGACGGACGGACGTACGGACAGACGGACGTACGTACGTACGGACGGACGGACGGACGGACGGACGGACGGACGGACGGACGGACGGACAACCCGAAAACATAATGCCTCCGGCCACTTCGTGGCGGAGGCATAAAAACAGCAGTGTACATACATGAAGTTCTGACCGAAATGAGATTGTACTCACCGGCTAGGACATCTGTGCCCTCAAAGAATTCTGCCTCATCAACGTATCCAGCCTGTGGCCACGCGCACCACACAACGCGGAGCAACACCAGGGCCGTCCATAGCTTGACGGATGCCATTGCTGCTTTTAGCCTCCCAGTCGAGTCTCAGCTCGTGCAGTAGATGTGACTCCTGTCGCAGATTTAGATGCAAGTCATGAATGTGTCCCTGTGTGAGTGGAAAAATAAACCGTTATTTGCGGGGGCCCACTATTGAAGCCTGCAATGATGTCATGAAACAGACACACCACACTGAACCTACACTGATGACATCTTGCCTCTATTACCTTGCGCCTGTCTCTTGACATAGATGGGAACCATTCTTTCAGTGTCGCCTTATTAGTGGGATAGACTGTGAATAATTACGTGCCTATGACTGAGGTCATATTTTGGCGATTCAGGGTTTTGAGGGTCTAAATCATTTTTGGTTGCTAACTTCACCCTAGGGTTAGGGTTAAGACTTAACACTTACTTAAAGTCCTAGTCCTTGTACACTTTATTATAAACATGACTAAACTTACCCTAACCCAACCTAAAGATTAGCCTAAGCCCTAGGCTTAAGTTGGCGACCACAAATAATTTCGACCCCTAGGGCAGGTTTCTTGACCCAATGAAAACTTTAACTCTAAATCCGATATTGAGCACTGAGGTGATTCTCGAGTATTACAATTCTAACCTCAGTTCTAAATGCTGTAACTGCTCAGACCCTGTCGCATCTATTGTTCTCGATCAGACGATCCTTGATGTATAATTAGGTCCATGAAAAATGTATAAATTTGCATACACGTGCTACAATAACATTTCTGTTGAACTTGTCAAACTTTGCTAGGCATTACTTCAGCTTTGGCGAGCTATTGGGGTATGCAATAATGCATGCTGCAACGTCATATTATTGAAGGCAAAATCCACGAAAGAGCTTTAACAAATATTTCATAATGTTCAGTATCATTTTAGCCTAGTTAATACTAGGCTGTGGAAAGCATGGTCACAACTGAGTCTGTTGAGAACTAGGACTGGTAATACAGACTAGGCCCTGATCCCTCTGCAGCTCTGACTGCTGGATCTGGATCCTCTTCCTCGCCATACCTGTTACATGTGTAATATACCTGTCCGCCTCCGGAGGAAGAGGATTGGGATCCCAGGGCTCTGTTGCATAAAACTTACCATTGATGGTAACTTTGCTGTCAATGGCAACTTCTATGGAAACCTTGAACTTGATTGGCTGTCCAGCCATGTTACCATGGGAGTTACCATTGATGGCAAGGTTACCATTAATGGTAGGCCTAAGTTTTATGCAACGGGACCCAGGGCAGTTGTGATTTGAACTCGTTATCTGTGTATTTGTTAATCTTTTATTATTAACACAGCTTTGCAGACAAGCTTCAGGTGGTCTACCTGACAGTAAACGGAATTAACAGGATGATTCAATCGAGCAAAGTCATTAAAGTCTAGCTGCAGCCTGCATGTGCCTGGCCCTGGTCCTGGAACAAGCCTGAGGCTCAGTCAGGGTAGCTAGAGCGTCCTGCCAGCCGGCCAGGGGCGCGGCCAGCGTGCTCTTCACTTCACACACGTCCACGTACTCAGCTGCAGCTGCACTGCTGTTTGTCACAAGTCACACATTCACACAGAAATAGCACGGTTACTTACGACGGAACCATTTGCAAAGCCTAAAATATTGCCTTCCTCACCTGCATAAATTATAGAGACGGTGTTATTCAATGCCGAAGACCAATTCCACCGTCAAATGTTGATTCCTGTACCATATCCGAGGAGGCGATCAAACTCACGAGATGCACACTCGCTGGCGCCGCACCCGTACATGTATTTTTCATTCAAGGAGTTTTAATGTTTCTAATAATACATTCATGACATTTGTTGTGCTTATAAAAACTTGCTTCTCTTTTCCATAGTATTTCTGAATATATTGTGAAATATAAATGTAAAGTATTCTCTTGATGTATGTATTGTGACCATATTTAATCTAATTCAAATAAATTTAATTACCGGTACGTCCTGGAAATAAAATACTAAATTTCCCCTTGTCCATTTCCCTTTTCCATGTGCGAGCTGAAACGCGTCCCTGGGAGCTCGGAGGTAGTCTTTCTGGAACGTACGAGGTATTAACAAAACTTTTGACACTTTAATTATTTAAAAACGACTCGAATAAAGGTGAAAAGTACACATTATAATGACAAAGAATGTCAATTTTGTTTTCGAAACAGGTTGTTACATTTCGTCAATTAGCATTCTCGAAATATGAAATGATATTTTAACTTTTGGACAAAAATTAATATGGATCCAAACAATGAGAAGGCTATCAGATGATCAATTCACAGAACACAATGACCATTGTGTATCACACCTGTCATTTCACTAGTAAATTCCATTATGATGCTTCTGGCAGAAGAGAAGAAGCGGGTCAGTACATGTTCTTGGAATCAAAATTGCATATATTGGTTGTTGCTATGTCGGGCAAACCTCGGGCAAGCTTTCCGGTTATCAGGGCAACCTTTGTTAAACTGAATATGTAAGTAAACCGGTCTATTCCCTGGACGACTCGGATGGCCAATGAATGTTCCGATATATTTTTTTATTCATCTTTTTGTCCTTTAAATATTGTGTAAACATTTATTAATTTCAAAACAAGATCCTGCATTTCATCTCTTTCAATCCTATTAGATGTTAATAAACACATTTGAACAGTTAAAAATCATTTTCAATTCACATCAACCTGAAAGTGACACATCATAAAGTCAAGGGATGTCAATTTTATTTTACAGACAGGCATAACAGGTTATGTGGCATTTCATCGATTACTTTTCTCTTACATCAAGGTCCACTTACATCAAAATATATGTCGACTTCTGCTGGTGTATACTAGCATGTATATTACAAAATCACTTAGTGTGGAATGAAAAAAATTGCAATTGCTTATAATAGCATCACATATTTGATATATAATGCAAACTTCTTGCTTCTTCCTTGGCACATTTTGGAAATTTGTGACATAGCAAACAATTATTCCCATATGAAAGGTTGTTAGATGGTATTGTGTAGAGACATGTGATGCTCTTGTCATGCTTGTGAGCAGGTGGACGTATTCATTGCAATAGCTAGGTATGTGCATACATTGTGTCCATTGTACTGCTTATTTCTATCTTTGATGATGTCACCGTGGGAATCTTCAGCTGGAGGAAATTTTTGGAGGCGGGGCTTAGCGGTACTGAGGTAGAAAAATTATTTTGAAATATATGAAATATATTTTCATTACACAGTAAGTGATTTTATTATATACATACTGTTATACACCAGCAGAAGTCAACATATATTTTGATGTCAGGGGACCTTTAATAATCCTGTGAATATTTAATGGAAAAATTGGGATCTGAATGATTTATGATTTAGAACACAACAATGTCCATTGCGCATCACCCATATACCAGCCCGCCATGTATTCTCTGCCAGAAGCATGATGCATTATGAAATACACTGCAATGGCAGTTGCTATAGTGGATCAACAGGTGTGATACACAATGATCATTGTTGTGTTCTGAATTAATCATATCAGACTCATACACATACATTTTGATGTTCAAAATTTGTTCAAAATTGAAAATCTCAGTAAAAAGGATTTTTACAAAAAAAAAATAATCAATGAAATGTCAGAAACCCCGTCTCTAAAAAAAAAATGACACCCCTTGATTTTATGATATGTCAATTTCAGCTTGAAATGAGTTGAAACTGATTTTTAATCATTTTTCGAAAGTGTCGAAAGTTATTTTAAACACCTAGTACTTTTAAAAAGGAGAAAGATGTAGAATATCGCATTTCCAAAAAGATAAGTAGATAAGCTGGTGATTTTTGCAAACGTAGATATGAAATATGATACTTTTTTTTCTTCAAGTACCTTGATTTTGTAAACCTGGACCCTATAGTTAGTTGAGGGATTAGTCGGTTTGGAGAAGATTGCCACAGACAAGTGCGATGCATCATGGGAAGACTTTTCCTTATGATTATGCGGTATGGCCTGAGAATTGACCATTTCGTATATATAATTACACCTTGGTCGGGCAATACACTGAATGAATACTACGGGACTGCTGACTGGGATTTGATTTTTTTTCATGAAGCAGTGTTTGATATACACGTGTAAAGACATTTTTCAGTGTGCCCGGAACAACAATAGAAGCATGTAGGCCTACACATGGTGGAATGTTCTTTCAATACCTTCCCAGCGTTGAACAGCTGTTGGCATATTTGCATGATATAATAAGTGGAAATTTGGATGACTATCTAATAATTTTTCATTTTTACTCTATATGCCATTGAGCTGAGGTCATTTTCTACCAGCAAATAATCTGCTCATGCGCAAATCGCAATTACGAAGTGGCTTATTGCGGCCGGCTCTCCTCGGGCAGCGTCCGTGAAGAATATAATTCACCTGCATTGTCGTAGATTGTACTTCTGGGATTGAAACCAGTATGAAGTTTTTGTTTTTGTCTGAAGCATATTACAGTTTTACCAATACATGGAAGTGATGGAACTGTAGTCTGTCAGAAAAAGATTAAAAATACCACTGTGACATGTAGGTATTGTCATGTAGCAGTTCATCTACCTTTAAATCTTCACCTTTCCCCCATCCTCGATTTGATTTATACCAATCTCTGTTTTGTCTCTCCCGCTCCGACTACATCATAAGGTCTTCTAAGCATCCTCTCACCCGGCCAAACCACACTTGACCCACATTCCATCTATACAAACACTTCCAAGTACTTTCTCTTTGTCTCTTAGTGGAGCCACCAGGCAGAGGCCACACCCCTAGCTTCTCCCATATTCTACATGTAAATGCTACCCCAAAAGTTAGACCACACCCCCAAATCCTGTTGTATCTCACGTGGCTCTACCTGGAGGAAAAAGCCTAGCTAGTGAAAGAAGAAGAGTTGAGACCATCACAAAACCAAGATTTATATTTTGCCACTACTGGACGTTGTGATCTGTTCTCTGTACATTATAAACGCATACTCTCATACTCAACTCTAAATTTACAATTCTGATGCTCGTCATTCGTGTACCTCTCGACGCTGCAATAATATTACAAACACACACCGATCCCAATCACGACGGTATTGAATTTACGAACCTAAACAAACAATACCTTCTTTCAAAACCGTGCAAACGTACATCTCATAATACCACATTCAGAGTCATATGCTTAGATTTTAGATAAAGTTACGTGCAATTAGAGTTATTGAGTATCATTCATTGTGTCTAGATATACGACTGCATGTAAAGCGTTCGGTCTAATAAGAATATCCAAAAGCAATTACCACAACATCATTAACACAATACAGCCCTGAGAGAAGGGTCGTCACGCTCGTGTCGCGTGCTCAGTGGCAAGATGCTCAAAATTAACGATGTTGATCATAGATCGTGCACGGGGAGAGGAATGATTCGTTTTGGATTCATATACGAACCCCGAAGAAAACAAGCGGGAGCTCAAAATGCGCATATGTCTTGGATTGCTCGAACACTTAATTACATCTCTCGTTCGATCGTTCTATCGAAAGTAAAATGGAACCAACCATGAGCCAAGCAGCAGAGTCTGCTCAGAATGATACTAACGTGCTCCATCTCGCCCTTGTGCTGACGGTGTCTATCCCTCTCTGGTTGGCTAGCGTGTTAGGAAATCTCCTCGTTCTAGTCTGTGTCTATCGCGATAAGAAACTCCATCGACCTTCGTACTACCTTGTTGCAGCACTGTCCATTGCAGACATAAGCTATCCTCTTGCAGGGTTCATCCCGGGGATTTATGTGGTTTTTGGACGAAATATTTCAAACCCAACAACAATTTTTTCTTTAAATTATCCTGGATATGTCATCGGCGGTTCCTCCTTTCTGCATATCATCGCCTTGACTGCAGAGAGATACTGCTCTATCGCATTTCCAGTTTTCCATAGGAATTCGCTGACATCATCCAGAGTTGTTTGGACGTCCTGTGCAATCTGGGCATTCAGTTTGATTCTTGGCATCGGGCGGTTCCCCTTCGACAATGGTCTATCAGTATCACCATCTAAAGCTCGCTTCATTCGCAGCTTCTTGATAGCAATGACAGTTAGTGGGATCTGTATTATCTTCCTCCTTACTGCATTAAACGTACACCTCCTCGTTCTGATTAACAAACTTTCGACTGTAGCAAGACAGAATGAACAGCAGGATAATGTCAATCCTGGAAACTTGAAGGCGATTCGAGGAATCAGCATCATCGTCTTCTCCTTCGTTCTCTGCTGGCTGCCGATCATGGTTTTATGGATCATCGAAACAAAAGCGTATCCCGACGCTGACGTCACGCTATTGTATGAATTAAATATTGCCCCTCTTGCTACCGTTACTCTAAATGGAGCTGTGAATCCTATAGTTTATGCCAGCCAGAATCCTCACTTTCGCTCCGCTTTCAAGAAACTTCTTCGGAAACTTGCCAATAGAGTTTCTGATGATGGAGAAACAAGTAACCCTTGATTCCAAGTCTTCAAATGCTAGACTATCATAGCAAAACATTATTTTAAAACATGAAAATTGTCATTGTAATGGTTACAACTGCTTTGTTGCGCGTCTTGCTTCTGTAATTCTGACATTGGAACGCCATTTGGCGCTTCTACAATCTTCGCTCCCTTGAATGGAATGTATGGTTAATGACTGTAAGACACGACAAACATCACGTTACACTGAAATACTTTGCAAAACATCACATCTTTCAGAATGATCAACTTTCTGAATTTCCTGGATTTTGTTCTTTCCATAACCAAGCTTACGTTTCCTTTAATTAAAACACTCGAGTTGATGAAATATGAAAGATTATGTGTGAACTGAACGAATACGAATATACATGCTCTGAATGCTGTTAATGTACCTTTTTCATACACAAGGTAATGACCTCTCTCTTATCATGGAAGAGACTTTGATCTTCCGGCAGATTTCCGGTTACCGACAAAGCAAAATAAAACACCACGTTACAACGCAGTCTTGACTATATCTAAGACAATTTAAACGTCTAACTTGGATTGTAACTTCCAATACTATTTCTGCGTGGACCTTCTGATCATTTCTTTAAAAACAAGAACGAAGTATCGGTTTTTAAGAAATAACTTTAACTAGAACAATTTCAACATTTCATTCTCTCTTCTGTGTATTAAGAATGTCACTGTAAATAATGTGCATGAATGAAACAAAGACATTCATTACTGCATTGCTCTACTGATGAGCGAACGTCTTTCTCTCTTCCCCTTTAAATCACCATCCGAAATATGCCACGATTCATTTGTACAATTATAGACGATCCGTCTGGTAACTTCAACTTTAAAATTTTCCTGATTATAGAAATGACTTTTCAAAAGAAAAATAGTTGCAATTTGAAGGCATATTTTGATAACTCTGAACAACTAATCTACCGCAAATATATCTGAATAATCATTTAAAATTTATTCCATTCATTCCAGATGTAGCATGATCAATACCAAATCTATTTGTTATTTATATTTAACCTGATCAAAGGTCTAGTTTCTTCAGTGTTTTGATTATAATTTGCTATTATATTGCTGTTTGTGTTCACGTGTTATTAATATTCTTGTATAAGTATGGTTAGCATGGTGTTAATACTATCCAATATAGTGTTAATTGTTGTTTATCTTCGTCTCTAATAAAAAAAAAACATATAAAAAGAACAGACAATATTAAATTCTGTATTATAACTCTTGTAAATTGAGTTTATCATGTTTTGATTGTGACTATGAGTTTTACCCCCTGCATTTAGCAGTACTTGAGCTATGTCTTGGGCATTGTATGTTTACATTCCTTCAATGTATCTGAATGACTAATAAATTGATCTTAAAAAGGAAATAAATCATAAGAATTCTCATATTTTGAACAAGTAATGCTCTGTAATGCATTTAGAAATATTATACCCTCTCCCAAACTCTGCAAACCTACCTCTCACTCAACCCCACACATCTTAGGTAATGTTACGTGGAATTATATAGCATGGGCGGCTTTCATGCGTCACAAAGAACGGCGTGTGGAGCTGTCAGTCTAAAAAGCATACCAAAAAGCAATTACCAGGACATCAATATCATTCTACAGTGCTGACAGGAGAAGATACAATAGATTAGCGTTAAAATTGAGATGTCCTGATGCTATTCGTCGTTCAAACGCAATTGTTAGGGAGTCATTTGAGCCTAGATGGGAGCAAGAGAAGGGAGGGTGTGGGGTGGAGGTAATGGCACTATAATGGTTCAAAGAAATACTTTTTTTTTTACTTTTCCTGAAAAAAATCGTGAAACTATGATTTTTTTTAAGGCACACTGGTAAATCATACCGACTTACATGAAATGACCCTCTCCCAACCTGTGCAAACTTACCTCTTACTCAACCCACACTAAGAATCGTATAGGCTAACATTTTAGGTAATGTTACGTGTAATTATATAGCTTTGGCGGCTTTCATGTGTCACCAAGAACGGAGTGTGGAGCTGTTAGTCTGAACATATCAAAAAGCAATTACCAGGACATCAATATCATGCTACAGTGCTGACAGGAGAAGATACAATAGATTAGTGACCGTGTCGTTAAAATTGAGATGTCCTGATGCTATTCGTCGTTCAAACGCAATTGTGATTGTTAGGGAGTCATTCGAGCCTAGATGGGAGCAAGAGAAGGGAGGGTGTGGGGTGGAGGTAACTGCACTATAATGGTTCAAAGAAATACTTTTTTTTTTACTTTTCCTCAAAAAAATCGTGAAACTATGATTTTTTAAGGCACACTGGTAATTCATAGCAACTTAAATGAAATGAACCTCTCCCAACCTGTGCAAACTTACCTCTTACTCAACCCACACTAAGAATCGTACAGGCTAATCTGGTAATGTTACGTGTAATTAGATAGCTTGGGCGGCATTCACGCGTCACCAAGAACGGCGTGTGGAGCTGTCAGTCTAATAAGCATATCAAAAAGCAATTACCAGGACATCAATATCACGCTACAGTGCTGACAGGAGAAGATATAAAATGTTGGAGACATACAATCACGACCGCGACCGTGTCGTTAAAATCGAGAACGAGATGCTCAAATGCTATTCATCTTTCAAACGCAATTGTTAGGAGTCATACGAACCTGGATGGAAGCGAGTGAAGGGATGTAAATGTGCATTGAAGAACATACTTTTCTCTTCTCCAGACGTCGGTAACATATCAGACGCCTGATTGCTGATTTCATCAGAATTAATTCGATGACCTGTCTTGAATTGCTTAAACACTTGATTTACACCTATTGCTCGGTTGGAAAGGTTCCATCGATAGCATAATGAGTCTGACCACGAACCAAACAGCCGAGTCTGCTCAGAGTGATACTAACATGCTCCATCTCGCCCTTATGTTGGCGGTGTCTATTCCTCTCTGGCTGGCTAGCGTGTTAGGCAATCTCCTCGTTCTAGTCTGTGTCTATCGCGACAAGAAACTCCACCGGCCTTCGTACTACCTTGTTGCAGCACTGTCCATTGCAGACATAAGCTATCCTCTTGCAGGGTTCGTCCCGGGGATTTATGTGGTTTTTGGACGAAATATTTGTAACCCTACAGCAAGGTTTGCCTTATATTTACCTGGCTATGCCATTGGTACATCCTCTGTTCTGCATATTATCGCCTTGACTGTAGAGAGATACTGCTCCATCGCATTTCCAGTTTTCCATAGGAATTCGCTGACATCATCCAGAGTTGTTTGGACGTCCTGTGCAATCTGGGTTTCCAGTTTGATTCTTGGCATCGGGCGGTTCCCCTTTACAAATGATTCCTCATCGCCGTGTGAAGCACGCCCTAGTAACGGTTCCTTGATCACGTGGTCCGTTGTTGGTATCACTTCTATTTTCCTCCTTACTGCATTAAACGTACACCTCCTCGTTCTCGTTACCAAACTATCGAATGCGGCAAAGAAGGATGTACACAATGGCCGCAATGACCAGGAAGCTAAGGTTAATGCTGGAAACGTAAAGGCGACTCGAGGAGTTACCATCATCGTCTTCTTTTTCGTCTTCTGTTTTCTGCCAATTATGGTATTTTGGATCATAGCACAAGCATATCCCAACTCCAACGACCAGCTAAAGTATGAATTATCCATTGCTCCTATTGTTACCGTTACTATAAATGGAGCTGTGAATCCAGTAGTTTATGCCAGCCAGCATCCACACTTCCGGTCTGCATTCAAGAAACTGTTCAGGAAGCTTGCCAATAGGGTGTCTGATGATGAAGAAACTGGTAACTCCTAAAAGCCAGATGAATTGCAATTCGGGGTGCATACCGGTTTTTCATTAGCCCATACACACGATAGACTATTTTTTGTATTGAGTATTTCTTTTCCAAAAGCAAGTTGTCTTTATAGGTAGAATTGTGCTTGATAACAATGGAAAGGAAAATGTTCTGGAAAATTCCAAAATGTTTATCCCCATCAGAAATAAACCAAACCAGTTTAATGTGAAGATATCGCGAAGTGTAGAGCTTCACCAACTGATGTCATGCAATCGATACTTCATCGACAGTATAGTGAGCCGTACGTGAGTTCGAGTTCCAAAGTGCCCAAGAGCCAGCATTGTGTGTTGTCGCGCCTTTGTGGGAAAACACTTCGGTGTATAGGAGAGACAACTCTATACATGTTTAAGACCCCACTTTACCTCTTCATTTAGAGCAGGTTGGAAATCCAGTGGAATGGACAGAGAGCCACAAAATTAAAGAAACTGGTGAGAGATACCAACTCCTCGTGGTTAACCTCAGAGGGCTTTTTAGCATAAACGGCATGAAACGTGCATTAGATTGTCTTTACAATACATTAACAATAAGAGTATAGTGAGGAGGTATTCAATTAACATAGCTCAGAAATAAATGGTATTTCAAAGCAGCCATCCTAACTGGTGCTAGATAGAGAATTGTGTCCTTAGATTTAACGACATTACCTATTTATATCATTATATATCTATTGGGTTTGCCCAAGAGGAAATTTCTTCCACTATCTCGGTACGTAGGTGCGTGGAACTCTTGATGATTTGTAGCTGTTACTACTACTTGCAATTCAGAATGGAGGATCGCTTGAAAGCAACATAAATGTGGTTCCGCACACGTATATTATGCATCCCATAGACAATCCACATATCAAACAGCCGTTTTAGAGAGGGCAGGCAGAACATTGTATTTTACTAAAAACGGTTAGGAAACAATAGCTGGACTTTTTAGGCCACTGTATGAGAAAGGGAAATTTGGAGTGTTTGTTTCTTACTGGAAAGATAGCAGGAAAGAGGAATCGAGGACGCCAAAGAGGAACGTTTTTGCAGAGCATTTCATCGTGGACTAGGTTGAAAAAGATTGAGCTTCTTAGACTGGCAATGGAAAGGAAAGCCTGGCATTTCATGGTCGCCAACGTCACAGGATATGGCACTTGAGAGAGAACTTGCAATTCAGAAGCAACATAATATGAAGACTAATGTGTAGTTACATAGTGTAATGTTGGCATGATGCCAGGATTACGTTTAACTAACTCAAATGTACATACACTTTTTGCGACATTTCATGTAAATAACATGTCACGATCTAGCAAGTTGTTATTTAGCCTTCGGTGTCCCAGACAAACTGCTACTATATAAGATGTGTGTATAATATGGTTAAAGAGCATACGTGGCGAAGAAATGTTTAAGCTTCAGTGGATGAGATTGATGAGCACAATCGTTCATTTTGAAGCAAAAGTCCCTAATTTTGCTTTCTTTTAATTGGATCGTTGTGAAGTAAAAAAGCAGAAGCGAGAATGGTTTACCGAATTGTGGTAGTAATCATAATAATATAAAAGTGCTTGTCTGTTAAACGTAGAAAGATACATTGTAACAAAAATGAGTTATGTGCTCCATTCATATACAGTGTATTTATATATGGGTGTTTGTGCGTTCCACTCTTTGACAACATACCGTAAATGTTGATTCCCATGCAGGCTGTTAAATGGTTTGTTCTTTTTGTTTTTTGTGTACACATCAATAGAGCTAAATTTCGTTGCATGTGTATTGGTAACCATGTGATATAAGATCATTTAACGTGGCCCAATACGTGCTTCATGTGTATTTCAGATAACAAACGGTTTACAAAGGATACACCGATGTATACGTTGATAACAAGAAAACGAAGGATAGAAGGTATAATTAAAGGACAACTGTCAATCGATGCAAGAAATCCAGCGGTCATATACATTTTAGATTATCACGTTGCTGTTGCATTCCGTGTGGTTCCTTGATATTACAAATTTACCATTTTAGTTCCCAAACTTTCTGTTTGAAAAGAACATTAAAATGAAACGCACAGCGACATGAGAGTTGCACGTGATTATTTTGAATGATAATTGATTGATATATGAATTGATTCACCTTTTAAATGATTACTAACTGTTTTTGATTTTCTTCATGGCCTTTATATGTATACTTAGCATTGCCATACCTTTAACCTCTCTGCACTAACTAATTTGATCGATTTTTGGAAATATTCTTGATGAAGAAAGAGATACGTGCAGGAGGAGAGCCATGCGGTCGTGTAAACCGCATTCGTGTACAGAGAGGTATTTAAAAGGACGAAATATAGGGGGGGGGGGGTCAACAACCTTGAAACACTCGTATTCATGTTCGTAATTTTGGAAGAGTTTTCAAGAGAAAGAGAAAAGGCATAGTAGCCTGCCATGTGCTGAATAACAACGTTTGTTTTCTGTATGATTAAAATTCAATATCAAATTGAAGTGTTTTTTTTATGGGATATCTAACGCAGGTGAAAGCTAAGGTTTAAGTATTATGTATATGTTTGCGTATGTAAGGCATCATTTGAAGATCAATTTCTCCAATCCCAGAAGTGTCCCTGAGCATCTCAGTGATTGAATTAAAAGGTTCACTCCCTGTTATCAAGGATTGTGTCCTATTTCACTTGTGATTGAATATAACATTTAAATAATTTTATTTATTAAATAATTTTAAAAGATTTAAATATCACGACCATGCAATTGCTTTCTGCATTGCTTACTGTAATAAAGCTACAGAAAAACGTGTGTTAATGCTTTATTTTCGATTCAAACAACGTGACAAGATATACAAACAAATGAGAATCATATGGAAGGACCGCGAATGAAGCATAGCGTATTTTATGGGGCCATGTACACACAAATCATTTAACATTAAAGTTACATTTGGCAACAACAAAACAAACACCAATCTATCACTAGCGATAATTACCATATAAGCGTACACACCGACACACGCATGCAGACAAATTCAAACACACTTGCGCATAAGAAGAGGAGGTTTAGAGTGAGAGAGCGATGTATAGAAAAAAAGGGGGAATGAGGAGACAAAGAGAGGGACAGATAGGTAGAGCAAGGGGGAGAGACAAGAGTAGTGTTTCTACCCAGTACACAGTAGTTGTCTGATCAATGATTCCTTACAATGATTTAAATGGCATCCTCGCATTCGACGAAAGGTTTCTTCCATCCCGTGATTGCCACAAACACCGCCTTAAGAAGGTGTATCCCTTTCTTATCTTGCAGTCTGTTTGATTGTAACATCAAGCAAATGAAATATCACGAATCTCCCATCAAGAAAATTAAATGTCAAAAATCTCGTTTACATTCATTATGACTTTATGATAGAAGATAGTTACCAATCTACATGTATATAAACCACGTTCCTTTTAATAAATCATATTACATTCACATATTCAAATTTGACAGGACGTAATGAGACTATTATAGTTGTCATACTAGACTTCCAGAAAGCAGAGTATAGTAATAACCGTTCACTATTTGCCCACTGTGGCGAGACTGGTAGCTATATCTATAGACTAACGCTCATACTGAAAAGAATGATATCAACTCCACTGGGGACAATTACCAAGATGAGCGTAGATGAAGAGGAGACTGACAGGTTTTAGTATTGAAACTCGTACTGGAGAAGTAAGGTTGCTTTGGTTTGGTAGAAAAATCAGTTGACAATACTGGCGTGGATCAAATTCTGTCCATGATTTATACAGAACATCAAAAATCCGTGTAACAATTATCGTGTAACTGAAAACAAGAGTGTGATAAGGTCATGGTATACATGTGTGTGTGTGTGTGTGTGTGTGTGTGTGTGTGTGTGTGTGTGTGTGTGTGTGTGTGTGTTTGTGTGTGCTTCCTGAAATAATGGTTGTTTAATTATCTACAAGGGTTGGGAAATTGTTGCCAATGTATAGATTTAGGTATCAACTCAAATTATAACGGGGTAATTAGAGAAATGAAGATGGAGTGATTGAGTGGGAGAAGGGATGGAGAGTGTGGTGGTGGGTATGATAAGAGTCCTAGAAGAGGGGAAGATAATCAAGTGAGAGGAGAGGGAAGAGAGATCGAAACAAAGAAGGGCAGATAGCCATGATAGGACGAGAGGGGGAAGGGTGGAGATGAATAGAAAGGGGAGGATATTAAACGGAAGGGAAAGAATGGGAGGATAACCTTTATAAACAGGTTATGAGGGCAAAAATAAATGTGTGACAGAGAGAGAGAGTGAGATAATGGGAAGAGGGGGAAATAAAGAGTAGGCCTACGAGAGAGGAAGATAATTATAAGCTTGCCACAAATGCATATTAAAGGAAGATATCATCAGGTAACATCTAGTGGCAGGATATTTATTTGTAAGACGAATCAAGACATGATTTTGGTGAAAAGTACAGTTAACATTTGTAGATTTTTTTTTTCCAAAACATCAAGCATATGATTTTTTTTTTTTTTTTAACAAGGTTCCCTTCAGTGATATCAAAACTGTTCTTCCAGGAGGCCATGTATCACATATTTAAACAGAATATATCATACATGCCAATGCAACATATTTACCATACTAATAAAACATGTCATTAAAATGATAGTATGAATAACGTACAATATTAGTGTATTAAAGGAGATAACACTTGCAATTCCATGTCGACGAAATAAATGAAATTAAGTAATTTTCTTTGTACTACTGTCCATGTTACATGGATAATACATTATTTTTCATTCACCTTCCCACTCCATTTGCATCCTAAAACTAAATGAGATGTAATTGTAGTTTAACTGTGAATGATACCTCTGACGTTCAGGAGAGAGATGAGAGATGCAAAGAAACATAAAGTATGTGAAAGTGACGAATAACATGAAGTGATTAAATCATCATAAATATGAAGAATACGATTTAGTCAAATTGATGTGGGGAAGGCCAGCAAAGTGGGTATATGCTTATACATGCCATTTATTACTTCATTATTAACACACACTAATCATTATATCCACCTAACGTTATGTTACAAATTCATATACATGTTCAAAACATATGTGTTCAATAGCTGCTTTGTATACGTTGTTGTGACATGTTGGATTGTCTTGCGAGCTCAATATAAGGTAGATACATGAACTCAAACTAGTAGCATAAACCATACATTCAATTCAATTCAACTTTAAACTTTTGTATCCTTCGTTCCTAATACTTTCCATACGCACAGAACAAACTTGCATTCATAAAACCAAGGAGTTAAATACTTCAAAGACATGTACACTAATGATAATTTATCTACAATGGTATACATATATTTCTGTTCAGAGTAGAAAAAAGGGCTGATAGCATCACGCGTCACATCATCGCTAAACACATTGTTATATAACAATGCATATCATATGTTTGACAGTTTTTAAATCAAAAACATTAAATGAGATCCAAATTGATATGTTGTGCTTTCAAAATTTACAGTTTTAATTATTGTGTTTAGATGAACTGAGCTACAATTTCAAAATTATTTATAACTTATCTATACCCTATTTTATACAGTATTTCCATTTGCTTTCCATAAATAGACGTCATCTCATGGCATTACGCCTCCTAGCCTAGCCCCCCTTTTGCTTATGTTACAAATTCATATACATGTTCAAAATTTATGTTTTCAATCAATTCTGCTGGAGGGCGAGGCACGAGGGTAGGGGCGAGGCACCTTGGTAAGATCGTCTGGCTGTGTCGAAATGCTCCATGCCACTGAAGATGGCACTTCCATACTTATTACAGTTCATTCGTAACATGCTGTAAATGTGAATGTTTAGTTTCAAACGAGACTTTGAATTCCAATGCAAAGAGCGTTTATTATGAAAGCCCTATGGTGTATCTAAAACACACGGAGGGATGATCAGAGCGAGGATGTTTAAGCACATGGATATACAGTACATCGCTTTGAACAAGGTTTGATGCCGCCACTTAATATTCATGACTAGCAGCTGCTCACAACAATATGATGCATACGCGATTGCGTCACGTTCACCTGCGGATTTTATGATAGGTCATACGCTTCCTATACATGTATACATTTCAGCTTTCGCTGCTGAACTTTAAATTTTGTCATTAAGTGCTTGTTATGTAGTTAATAAGCGAATACGAAATTTGATAAGTTTTGTGGTGGTAATACTGGCTTGGGCGCGGCTGAGCACGTTTTTCATGTTACTTTACATTACTAATACGGTCTACTTGAGTCCAGGGAAGTGTTATAGGAAGGAGTAGAAACTCGAGCATAATACATTCAAACATCTGTATGGGTTCTAAAGCGTGCTCATGAATGTCAAAAGAATTCCATAATCATGACAATGCTTTTGATGTTCCATGTGCCGAGCCGACATTTAGCTGATGTCAACTTGAAAGGAAATTTCTTTAATTTCCCATTTGTCTGTAGACGTTTTGTTTTTGACGAATTCGTTTGCAAACTATAAGGAAGTTAACGGCAGATAATGACAGATCCTAATACTCTGCTTTTGTTTCGAAAAGTATTGAGGAATCATTAAAAATCGGACATATAAGCTATTTGTATTAATTACAAAATTGACCAATTTCTTCACTTTCCGACAACTTGTGCATTTGGGAGATTCAACCACCCTCAAAATGATATATTAAGCTGTGTGTTATCATTAACGGCGTTTGTGTGTGTTTGCGTGAAGCAGAGATATTTTACTTGAAAAACTTGTTTATTTGTGTTTGCTGATACCTGTTGTGCTCATGGAAGTATTAATGTTTTTAACAGAACGGGACAAGCGAAATGAGACTGTACATTTCTTTTGTTCTCTCTGAGAAGCCGTTGCCACGGAATCATGTTCATAATTGTTCAAACACCTGAACAGCACATGTTGAGAACACCATAACTTTTCAGCGGCTTGGCACATGGGTTCAAAGAAAGAAAGTTGCTTCCTATCCTTCCATAACACATCCCTGAGTGGACATACCTCAATTTTGATAACAAAGCCAGAGCACCTACCTGTCCGGGATGAGAAAGTGTAAGTTTAATGTTTAATGACAACAGAAAACGTCAAAAAATGAGCGGAAGCACCTGTATTACAAGCCTGCATGTACGTATGATGATCTGTGACGTATACATTAGATTCAGATTTGATTAAACATAATCAACATAAAATTAAACAGTTAAATTACATGAACATTCCTGTTTCGGTATACAATGTATTTGCATGGACGTAACATATTGTATCGATAGCGAGCTATTTTATCATTTTTTCACCTTCGATTTTGTATTATAAACCTCATCTCGATATTTATGTTACCTAATTGGTTAATAAACATGAACTTTTGTATATTTAACCATTCTAGCATAAACAAATAGTACTTTTAGGTGTATAAATAGCGGTCAAAAATTTTTATTCGAATAAATAGCGGTCAATAGTATCTTTATTAGCATAAATTTGCAGGGGTGCTCCCTATTGGAATTTGCGTGTTAACTCATTCGTGCGACCAATATTAAAAAACATAGGCTTCGGTGTATAGATATGCCGATTTTGTCATTGTTAAAATATGCGTAATAATGGGAGGTGGGCAATACGTAGGCAAGCAGTAGGCATAATGGAACACATTTTATGTGATAGATCTGTAGTATCTGGGCTACGATAATTTTCTTATAGTTCAATAACACCTGGATCCACAGAAACCTTATTCCCAAGCCTTTTGAACAGTTTCTTGAAAGAGGAACGAAAGTGAGGATTCTTCCTGGCATAAACAATTGGGTTCACAGCGCCATTAAGAGTCACTGCAACAATAGACATCATATAGGAATAATGTTGAGTTTTTCTGCTTGCTCGACACCTGCGTTACGATGCGGCTGTGCTTGACAGACCCAGTAAACCATGATGGGCAGCCAACAGATGACAGCGAAGAAGATGATGACGGTCACCCCTCGAGTCGCTTTCATATGTCCTTTATGGGGGTCGACCTCCTGCTCATTGCCCGGCTCGCATTCTTTCGTTTTGGCCGCGTCCGAACGCTTTTTGACAAGAACTAGAAGGCGCACATTGAACAAGGTAAGGAGGAAGAGAGACGAAAGACCAATAACACACCAGGCGATCAAGGAACCTCGATTCAGAAATGCCGGACACGGCGATAAGGTAGGGTCGGTGACACCTGTTGTAAAGGGGAACCGCCCAACCCCCACCACGAAACTAATAACCCACATTGCACAGACGGTGAGAACAATCCTCTTGGATGTCAGTGAATTCCTGTGGAAAACAGGGAGGGCGACGGAGCAGTATCTCTCGGCAGTCAACGCGATGATATGTAAGAGCGAGGAGGTGCCACTCACGTAAGCAGGATAATACAATGAGAAATATATTCCTGATGAGAGGGAGTTACAGGTATCTTCTCGGAAGGCTACATACGCACCCGGGATGAATCCTAGAAGCGGGTAGCTGATGTCTGCGAGAGAGAGGGCTGCAACCAGGTAGTAGGAAGGCCGGTGGAGTTTCTTGTCGCGATAGACACAGACTAGCACGAGAAGGTTACCAAGGACACTGACAAGCCACAGCGGGATGGAGGTGACCAGAAACACAGTCAGGCGGAAGGTCTTGGTCCCGTCCCAGAAGGATATTGTTTGGTTTATCGCAGGTTCCATATTTCGATGGGATGCTGTAGATGCAGTATTAAGTGTTTGTGTGAACCCTGAAAGGTTCGATCGGATGGATTTATTTTTCATAAGAGTGCTCACGTCAGCTGCAGAAACTGTCCACAGAGGGAAATATGTTGGCTTCGTGAATCGTCCAGACTTCAATCCTTCTTCAATACTTACAGGGCAAGATTAAGAAGCTATCCAAAGCTAGCATTTAGATGTTTAGGTTTCGTGACTCTGACAAGATCCTTAAACTACGCAAACCGGAAAAGGAGAGTAGCAAATAGCTCCAGAAACCATACACAGAGAGAAACATATTCGATCCTTAATCGTTAAAGCAAATTTCAATCGTTCCAGTGCATCACTGTAGCGTTATTCTAAGCTAATTTGAGGTACGTTCGTCATATAATTCCTACGCAATCCTTACTCTTTACACCATCAACAGTAACAGATATCTGATCTTGGCTCCGTTTTCATTACAGCGCGCGCGTCTGCCACGAATCTGCGTGCATGTGTCAAGTTTGGGAAGAAACGTGAAAGGTGAAGGATGACACTGAATATGTGTATAAGGTTCCTCTACAAACCTAAGTGAGATGATTGGGCAAATATTATATTTTATCCTAATATGTTATCTTTCCAAACACAGGGATAACATTTCAGAGGTGAGAGAGGAAAGCGTATACTGAAACTTTTTTCTTTTAAGTATGAGATGTATACATAATATCGTCATAACGGATGTAACCATATCTTCTGTCCTTACATTTGAATGTATAGGTTGTCTAGGTGACTGGTCTTTAGTGGTAGAGATGTAGACAGGCTTTTCACTTCGTAATCTAGACTGAACAATAACGCACCACAATGTGCTTTCATCTCATCGAACGTAATTAAACGTAATATCATTAAATTTGATCGTTGAAAATTCTGCGAAACATTATGACACGAAGAAGAATTAAAACAACAAAACACTACAATACGATTCAATTTCAGGATGCTCAAACAAATTACGGGAGTCAAAAATCAACTTATTGTAAGTGGATGCAGATGAGGATTAAACTATCTTCGGAATTGACAAATTACAGGTTTACTCTTTTTTTTGGCTACATTTCTTAAATCTTTCAATTAAAGATATGAATCTGCGTCTGAAGCCGAGCTGCATGTTTATTTTTATTTTTTTTGTACAGAGATACATGGCGCCAGAGGGCGTCAGCCTCGATAGAAGGAAAATCATAGTGAAGAAACAAAGTTACTGCAAGGTATTTAGCAGGATAGCGCATATTATAAAATCTTTAAATGTCCTTTGAATGTTTCCACGGTGAGAGTATACTAATAAATACTATTTTCAAAAATAGTAAAACTTTCAGTAACACCATGTCATTATATTCTTTCGGATAATTGACCCAGTTATAATATAGATCTGTTCGCTGCTACTCTCGAAGTAATGAGATTGATTGATCAATCTTTAAGGGGGGAAACAGAGAAAAAGAAGACCATGCAGGGATTTGAACCTGTATCTACTGCTTGCCGGGATATGACACTATATCCACCGACCAGGCTACCGCTGGGTTTAATACCCCCGCATTGAACCTTATTACTCTCTCTCTCTCTCTCTCTCTCTCTCTCTCTCTCTCTCGAATACCATATCTAGTGACGTTGGTCACCATGAAATGCCAGGCTTTCCTTTCCATTGCCAGTCTAAGAAGCTCAATCTTCTCCTTTCCAGTCCATGTTGCAATGCTCCCTCTGCAAAAACGTTACTCTTTTCGTACTCGACCCCTCTTTCCCTTCTATTTTCCATATAGTGGCTTCAATAGTCCAGCCGCTGTTTCCTAAATGCTTTTGACAAAATACGTTCTCTGCCTGCCCTCTCCACAACGGTTTTGTTTGATACATGTATGTGGCTTGTCCATGGGATCCTCAGCATATGTCTGAGGAACCACATCTCTGTTGCTTGCAAGCGATCCGCCATTTCCTTGGATATTGTTCAACACTCACACTCACAGTCTTATTACTACGGGAAGTAACAAAGCAAAACAAGGATTATATCATCTATTGTTTCTCCGCAAAACATTTAATAATTTGAATAAACTAAGAATATGTTCATGTAAGTTCTTCGACGTTGCTTAAACAAATAGTTTACCCTAAAATTAAGTTTATTTTAATAAAGGCAGACACATGAGGGGAAACACATTAGTGAAGGTTTTATGAAAATCCGTCAAAGGATAAGAAAGTTATTATCTTTTAAAGTTTTGATTTTGTGACGTTACTTGCAAAGTGCTCTCCCATATGCTGTGTACAATAGGGGTTTTTCTCGAAAATGAGCACCTCACATTTGAGGTCCCAAAATTGAAATATCAAAATCTTATAACTTTCTTTTCATTTGACTGATATTCGTAAAACCTTCACTACTATGCTTGTTTTCTGTTTCTGACTTTTCTTGAAACTAACTTGTCTCCAGGGTGAACTATCCTTTTAATATGGGATGAATAACAAAGGATAACTCAGGTTCAAATTGTCTCGCAGCATTTTACGTGCTTCGCCAAAAAAACGTACTGTTACATAAACAGCGCCCTTTCATGAGTTTACATCTAATACAATTAGAAGTTATGACAACGGTGTGTATTTAAAATATGTTCAGACTGTATAAAAGGGTCGAGCCTGACAAGTCCATGTTTTTTCTTTTACAAACTACTTAGCATTTGCATGAACCGATTGTAGATGGACTTTGCTCGGATAGACTTCATTTCATCTATCATGACTGCCGCCTCATACCAATACAAGACATTCAGGTGTTTAAGCAAAGTGCTGTTTATCTCAGTAGGCAATGCCTTCCTCTGAATAACAAAAGAACATCCGTTTTGAGCGATATGTCAACCGTTCAGCCTTCGCTGTGAGTTCATACTACTAGTACTGCACATGCACGTTAGTACATGAAGTGGCTCTGAAATCTTCTGCGCATACAACGCCCCAAATTTGTCTTGCCTGTTTGGCGGCGGTCGTCACTGGGTCAAAGAGCCAAACGCGTAAAATATTTGTTTGTGCTATGATTGAACACGACTGGTGTATGGATAGTTTATTCTTCGTGCTTACACCTCCCTGGTATTTGTTATGACGATGTAGCCCTCTTTTAAGTTATGTCTTCAGATTGTGTTGAAATGTATTTACTTCTTTTATCGCATTTCCTTTGTATGCGCATGGTATTGTTTTCAGGACAAACAATTGTAAATTTTGTTTTAATAGGTATTGTGTGACATTCACATCATACCGCGGCAGTTGAATGAAAGTGCGCCACCTTAGTATGGTCAGGAAGATGTTAGAACTGGAGTCAGCACGAATAATAATTTATTCCTACACCAGTCGCGTTCATTGATAGCACAATAGAATATTTGACGCATTTGGTTCTTTGATCCAGTGACGACCGCAGCCAAATAATATGCAAAACGAATTTTGGATGCATGCGCAGAAGATTTCAGAACCACTTCATCATGTTCATGGACTGAAGTGCATGTGCAGTAGTATGACATCTTATGAAGATACGATTCTGTGAATTTCAGATTATGTTGTTGCTTCGTTTTTGTGATTAAAGGATAATACTGTAGAAAACATGCCAGAGAAATGCCTCCATATTGCACATCAAGCAATCATATTTCTTTAAAAATATCTTGTAAATCGTTTATTGAGTGTTTCATCTTCCATGAAAACAACCTCAATTTCGTGTCCGGAGGTGTCCGAAAAAGCTACGGATCAATTTCTTTCTACAACTTTTTCAAAATTTCCCTTCGCTCACCCCAAAACTAACTCACAGTGTGTGTAAAAAGATCAGCTACGAGCCCCAGCGAAGGCTGAACGGTTAACATATTTCTCAAAACAGATTTTCTTTTGTTATTCAGAGATGGCACTACCTAATTAGAAATACAACTAATTGTTTAAAACACCTGAATGTCTCGAATTTTTATGAGGAAGTCTATCCGAGCGCAGTCCATCCATGATAGGTCCATGGTGTGGTCATCGAGCCCGTTTACGCTGTACAGAGCGGACCGTAGCGTACATGCACCCCTCCTCTTCCTCCATTTCTCTCTCTCTCTCTCTTTCTCTCTGCTCACCCCTCCTCTCCCTTCTCTTCCTCCTCACCCTTCTCTCCATCCTCTTCCTCCATCCATCTCTCTTTCCTCACCCTTCCTCTTCCTCTTCTTCATCCATCCTTCTCTCTCTGCTCACCCCTCCTCTCCCTTCTCTTCCTCCTCACCCTTCTCTCCATCCTCTTCCTCCATCCATCTCTCTTTCCTCACCCTTCCTCTTCCTCTTCTTCATCCATCCTTCTCTATCTCCTCACCCCTCCAAGTCCCTCCGATGTGGACGATTTACGAGTGACAATACACTACATCTAACATTATCTTATTAAATAACAAACGAAAACAGTGTAAAAGGCATGATTATGTAAGTCACTACGAAATTATTCACGGAAATAACACCAAAGAAAGCACAATAGCGATTGGCAAATCGGCTCATACGCAATGGGTATTTCTCGCGTGTTGAATATGGACTTCCGGCGTGCTATTTCTGTGCCCGTTTACACTTGCAGAGTTGGCGCGATCTAGCGCGCGCGAGATGGCGCCAACTCACGTGGACCACCCCCTTGAGGTACTCCAAAAGCACGCCGTTTTGGCTCGCCGTGGTCCGCCGAACATAGGCCCGTACGGTTTACACTACATAGATGGCGCGATCTAGCGCGCGCTAGATCGCGCCATCTCTGCAAGTGTAAACGGCATCTCAGGTGCTCGGTGTAAGCCAGTCTACATTGAAAATGGGCCGTCTTCATACAATGTATGTTTGTGCTAGCCTTTTTCGTTTTGAAAATGATGCATGAAGAATCTTTACAAACATCAGCTTCAGTATTAAACTTCATAACAGGAGTATTTAACTGTTAATTACCACTGATGCATCATTGCAGGAGCTACATACACATCCAATAGACATGTAGTTTGTTTGCCATACACAGGATTAACATTGATATCTACAATACACAATATCGCTTAACCCCTCGCGTGCCACTAGTGAATAAGCCACTTCGTATTTGCAATCTGCGCATGAGCAGATTAATGCTGGTCGAAAATGACCACAGGTCAGTGGCTTTACTCCTAGGGTAAAATGGAAATTCATTAGATTGTCGACCACTTTTCAACTCATTATCATGCAAATATGGCAACAGCTATTCAGCTCTGAGAAGGTAGTGAAAGAACATTCCACCATGTGCACCTGCTTCTATTGTTGTTCCGGACACACTGTATTACACGTATGTCTTTGCACCCATCATCTGACACAGCTTCATAAAAAAAAAATCCCAGTCAGCAGTCTAGTAGTATTTATTCAGTGGATTGTCCCATCATGGTAAATACACACAAATCCTGTAGAGCGCCATTTTGTCTGAAAAGAAATACCAGTCTCAGCAGCTTCGCCGATCTATTCAAGCACCCGCTGAATAAATAACGGTACTGCATTTATGACAGCTTGGTTTATATTTGGCGCTCGTGATTGACAATCATCTTTTTTTCTTGCATAGTGAGCGTTTTGATTCAGCTAACTCCCAAGAAGGTAGATTGTTGCTATGTATTTTACCGTAAAACGGCTACGTTCAAATTGCTTGTTATTCATTATCCATATCGACCAAATCAGACCTACCGACGATCTAAAGACCCCGTTCCACTTTCAAGATTTGGATTCCCATCTGCCCTAATCTACATGTATTAAATAGACATAAACGATCTGGGCTTGTTTTTATCGACAGCACCGTAGCAGCAGCGTTTTAAGAACGGAGACGTATCGGATAGTTTTCAGATCGGCAAGAAATGTGATCATAATTATGAAAAATAATCATTCCAAACATCAAATTATATCATAAAGGCATCGGTAAGAGCGTAACTGCAGCGTAATCACATGGGAGTAAATGGAAAAGGTTAATGTACCGTATAAATTCAAATGTTCAAACCATACTCGCGAAACGGATAATAAATTATGCCCATAACAGCCTGAAATGAGACGGAAATTACTTCAATTCAGGTTTATTAATAGTTTGTCTCCCATAATTATTGCAACATCGTAGCAGCGTCTTGCGAGCGGGGAAAAATCGGGTAGTTTTCAGATTGGCAAGACATTTTGATCATGATTTTTTTTGTCTTGTCTTTTGTACCGTATAAATTTAAATGTTCAAACCATACTCGCGAAACGGATAATAAATTATGTCCATAACAGCCTGAAATGAGACGGAATTACTTCAATTCAGGTTATTAATAGTTTGTTTACCATAATTATGACAACACCGTAGCAGCGTCTTGCGAGCGGGGAAAAATCGGGTAGTTTTCAGATCGGCAAGACATTTTGACCATTTTTTTTTTTGGTCTTGTCTTTGTTTTTTTGCTTCGTTTGTATTTGCTTTTATTAGTCTTTCTTTGATGTATTTTTTTTTAAAGTATGTTTTTGTATATAATTTGTGTACTCGGGTTCATCCTACTGTTTGTCATTTAAATAATGGACTTGATACTTATGTGTTTTGAACCACATGTTAAAGGTTATCACACCTCGCAAGCCATCGGTGATGCCTTATATTAATTGTTCGTGAAAGTTGTTTATTGTTGTTTGTTAAATTAATAAAGAATTGAATTAAAATATATCGCAAAGCATGCGGTAAGAGCATAACGGCGGCAGCGTAGTTGCAACACAGTCATGGGCGTAAATGGAAAGGTTAATGTATTGAACGTTAAATCCACACTCACGAGTCAGATGATAACCGAGACATACTTGTGGATAAGTAACAGGTGGTCTGTATTGGCGAATTCATGCACAGGAATGGGCTGGTAAATGCACGGTGACACCATGGACCTTCCATGGTGACACCATCTATTCATTAGAAATCAGAGGAAACGCTCAGGAAAATGCATAGCGCACCAACAACATCCTAACATTTCATAGACTTACCTGAATGGTCACATGTATGTGCTCACAAAAATGTAAGTCATAAGATAAAGGGGCGAGAGAGAAAAATGGGAAAGAAAATCTCCAAGAGAACGTCAAAGTGAGGGAAAGAACAGAAGAAGGTGGCAAAAATAACATTGCAAAAGGAATGAACTAATGACCTGACCCACCCCAGGAATCGAACCGGGTTCGCGCGTTCTTACAAACAGCGTCTTATCCAATTCAGCCAAAAATCTTCCCATTCATTTAACGCGTAATGAAAAAGAGGGGGCTATAATGACTTATAAATCGATATTCAAGCGGAGATTTCGCCATGATTTCGACATCTGATTGAAAAAAGGAGATCACACGTGCGATAGGTAGTGGGCTCGGCTACATTATACTAACAATTCAGAGTAAAGGACAAAAACATGAGTGAGATGTAGCTCGTTGACGATTGTCACGTTATTTCATGATTGGAAATAAATGCCCCTTCCATTGACATTGATTGATTGATATTGCAATTTATTGTTCAATTGGAAATTTTTAATTTCACTGGTTTGCAAAGATGATTCATTGATACAAATAAAGAATGTGACATCAAACAAGTTACATATAAACAGAAAGACATAATTATACAAATATTAAACAGTTATGATAAACTAGAAATTAATTGTTAAATTATTAAGCAGTATTTGACTAATAACATTTCCAAGAATTACCATATATCGCTTCCATTACATAACACGTACATGCGTGTGATTTTGCTTATAATCAAATTTACACCATGAAGACGGCATCAAAATGAAAAATGAAGGCAACTTTCACCAAAGAGCAATTTCTCAGCTGCAACATACTGAAATTTGAGATAAAATTGATACGGGAGATATGCAAAAACGGGTAAATAGTCATGTTTTTGTTTACAATATTTGCACACAAAAACACGCAAAGACGCACGCGCAGACTTTCAACTTTGACGCACCCGCACAATCTTGCTATAGTGTGAACACGGCTCAAAAAGTCAGGATCTGATTATGTAGTATCACAAACATTCCAGTAAAAAAAACGGAATTTTGACGTTGCGTTTGCGTTACGCACGTAAAAACGTGCGAACGCGCTTGCACGGGCAGACATTTTGGAAATGCTTTAAATAGCCTGAAACATATGCAACACAAATTTTAGTTGAGTTAGAACATTTTTCAATTTTGCGCGCGCTTTAATACAATTACATTCAATTACAATATGAACATACAATTACGAGTGCGGTTTTTTCATTAAAATTAATTGTCTTGTCATGAACTTTATGCATGTTAAATTTAATTAGCTATACATGATTAGAGATATATCCAGTAATAGATTTTCATTAAATTGCTCGTTGAAGTCGTCAAGGTCATGCCATGACCTTGAAATTCATGAATTAACAGGTTCACCTATATACCTATACACGATAAACATTTGATAAAACATGGCATATGCATTGTTGAGATAAAGATGACACAAACAAGCGGGGGCATGGAATAAAAAACGAAAGAGAAAATTCTAACGAAATTAAGAGGCGATATTTCAATCATGACCGACCACTTAATGATGCCCAGAACAGCCTGAAAGCAGACGGAATTAATTCAGCTCAAGTCTATATTAATCGTTTGTGTACCATATGCTCTACTCCTGTATTGAATTTTACGTGTTATTTATGCAAAAATGCATGAACGGGTCATAAAGAGTTAAGGGGGTCTCAATGCTTTATAGGTATCTGACTTTTAAACTGCAATCGAGTTAGTGGCCGTGTCATCCGTTGAGACCTTATTGTCCTTCATCCTGAATAGCGTCTTGAATGCGGACCGGAAGTGCGGATTCTGGTTGGCATAAACAATAGGATTAACCGCTCCGTTAAGAATCAATCCCAAAATAACGAAGATGTCGATGATATACATTTGCGTCACGTTTGGATTGTCATGTGTCACTGCCTCGAGAGTGAAGTGGATGACGGAAGGTAGCCAGCAGAGGACGAAGAAGAAGACGATGATGCTGACTGCTCGAGTCGCCTTGAGTTGCCCTGCGTTCACCGCAACCTTCTTCTCTCCCTCTGCGTTGAGCGCTTCTCTTCTACCCGTTCGCGCAAGCCTGTTCACACGGACGAGAAGGTGCACGTTTAACGCAGTAAGGAAAAAGAGGAAAGCGGCTCCGCATATGGCTACAGCAATCACGGAACCATTGTTAGCAGTACCCATGCACGGTGGCAAGGTAGGGTCGCTGGCACCTGCTGTAAATGGGAACCGTCCGATTGAGACTGCGATACTGAGCAACCAGATCCCGCAGACAGCGGCGACAACCCTTCTGGATGTTAGGTTATTCCTATGGAAAACTGGGTAGGCGACCGACCAGTATCTCTCTATGGTCAAGGCGGCGATATGTAGGAGGGAGGATATCCCGATCACGTTCCCCGGATATGCTAATCCAAACTGCACCACTTCGCTACAGGTGGATTCATTTTGGACAAACGCCGCGTACGACAGGGGCGCGAAAGCCAGAAGAGGGAAAGAGAGGTCGGAGATGGACAGCGCTGCCACCAGATAGTAGGAAGGCCGGTGGAGTTTCTTCTCGCGGTAGACGGAGACCAGTACGAGGAGGTTTCCCACTACGCTGGTCAACAGCAGAGGCAAGGAGACTACCAGAAAGAGAGCCACATGAAGAATGTTGGTTTCGCTCTCGAAGGACGTTGGTGTCTGGTTTGTCCCTGATTCCATGTCTTTCGTAAATTTACAGTGACACCTAAGCTTGAGCTAAGATAGGATAAGCTGTGTTCATAACGTATTCAAATTGATAAAAACTTTCCTCTCGACTTCTTAGTTACGAGTTATGACGTCCACCTGTGTGACGCGGCTTACATGAGTCAAAGGCAATCTGAATTAATTTGTTATTGCGAGTCGATACCAATCTTACACGCAAAGGATTGTCAACAATATCTCCAATATCGCTCAAACACAATCTTTTGGGTTACCAGGATTAACATTTTGTTTAAAAGACATGTGTAGACTTTAAAATATTCATTTTGAAAATAGTCGATTGCAACGGAAGATCACCTATCAAAGTCGCAACACACTGAAATCATCTACAAGTTGCACCGCGAAACCTCAGTTCATACTTCTACACCATTCAAGCACGCTCCTAATTCAAGAAACAATTGATCTCAGCATGATGTACCGTTATTAACATATCTATACGAAGGCGTGTTCTGTGGCCTCACAAGTTATCTTCATCAAGAGTTACCTGTCGGGACAACCCATATATTTCGAATCAAACTGCAGTACATATTGTCCAGTGAGTATAGAATATCATCTCGTTTTAAAGTTGTGTTTTTGAAACTCCTTTCAGATTTCTTTCTTATTCACCATCATCACTTCTGCTGTGTATGCATTATTTTATTTCCTAAACTTTCCGGCACATTCTGAAATTACATGTCGCAATTAATTGTGACTAAGGCGACAAGATGGCAGCTGATTCTACGCCACTTCTCCCTTGAATGCTTTGCATAGTCGCAGAATTCTTAAGTTTACGTGGCGTTCCAACACTCTTTGGTGATCACGATTTTACAGGATAGTAGCGTAATGTGATATTTCTTATTCTCTTTCTGTTCTTGTGCAGTGCTAGGGAAATGGGTATGCAAAGGTATCATGGCAACAGCTCGAAGTCTGAGTCGACCATGATATCCCGTATCCTGAAGTTCACACTTTGTTGTTTCCGGATGTATTTCCAAACAAAGATAATCACTCCTCTCAACGTTTCTGGATGTATTTCCAAACGAAGATAATCACTCCTCTCAAACGTCTCCATCCGTCCATTATTCACTCTGTCTCTAATTCATCTCATTCTCGTTAGCTGGTGTGCCGCCGCTAAATATTTGCAGATGTAACAGACGTACGTCTCCTCATAAAACAGCAGTTTGTGTCACACACAAAGGATGCGAGAACACACTGAACTCCACCCCCGTTGGTCGGGGTATACACATGAAAATTGGCCGTTGTCCTTATACGTTTCACAACAGAGAAGAAGCTGACAAGTAAGTCGTAGTTTATTCTCTTCCGAATGACTAAATGTATGTTCCACGTTCCGAGATGTTTTATCGATTGTCGCAACATACAAATCAAAATCTTTTTTTCGTTTATGCACGCATTGATTGAATTCGGAAGAGCGCTCTAGTTCAATTCTTCTATGAAGATTATCCTATGCGTACAGGCATGTCTCTTGGTATCGCTTCTAACTCATAATTAAGCATCACAATGCATGGCAGAACTCATTAAAGAAGACGCTTTATACAGTATCGACATCCTTTACCCCCGTTGTTGCTTACTGACTGTTACCATGGTAAAACAAAATCACCGCCCATGCGCGGGAACCTGGATAATGTTTTTTTTTTATTCAAACTCCACATGGATAGCTTGACGACGAATTGGATGATGGGTGGGTGGGGTGTGCGGGATCCAAGTATCTTTTCTTTTTGTTTAATTTTGGCATCCTTTCCCAAAGTTTATCGCCAGGATTCCTTAATGAATCATAGATTGCATTTTGTTTTTATTAATTTTCGGTGATTTTGGTCGAATATTGTTTTTCAGAAGTCACTGGCAAACACTGACGCAAAGCGTTTTGTATGCCAATTGGAAGTTGGTTGAACGGCGTCATTGTTTGCAATAATGCGTTATTCATCGTGATCAAACGAAATTGCTATTTTCTCCCAATTTTTACTTTTAACCGTCCGTCACCACGTTGGTTGTAATACTTTCTATATTAAAATACAAAGCACCAACAAAAATATTTCGCATCTGCAATACATAAGTACATTTATGGTGTTACACATTAAAATTAATCCTTATATCCGTATGTTTTTTCGACAAATGAACTAATTTTGCAAACTGATATCATACCGTCATTTATATACCAATAATTCTGAATGTTGTATCGGCGATAGATATATAAAGACAAATAGCAAAGTCATACGGATACAAGAGTATTACTTATCAGCCGAGATATAAATTGACGCATTTCATCCATCTCTGGCTTTTTCTATATAACTTTTCTCTTCCCCACGCTCTCTCTCTCTCTCTCTCTCTCTCTCTCTCTCTCTCTCTCTCTCTTTCTCAATCTCCCTCTTGATCAATATATATAAATATATAATTATATATACATATATATATATGTATATATATAGAGAGAGAGAGAGAGAGAGAGAGAGAGAGAGAAGAGAGAGAGCGAGAGAGAGATTTATCATCATAGCATGTGTCATGTTTTCATATTACTCTCTTACCTAAAACAAGTTCCCTTGCTTGCTATTCACTTTCCATGTAAATATGAATGGGACCAGTAGCCATTGGTAGCTGCTTGGCAGGGCTGCGGTCCAACGCATAATATCTCTCTCTCTCTCTCTCTCTCTCTTCCTCTCCCTCTCTCTCTCTCTCTCTCTCCCTCTCTCTCTTTCTCTCCCTCTCTCTCTCTCTCTCTCTCTCTCTTCCTCCCCCCCTCTCTCTCTCTACTCACTATATTATATTTTTGCTCTTTCTCCTTTCTTTCTCTGCTGTCTGACACATTATACATGTACTGACAAAATAGACAGTGTCCATACAGATGGCGGGAAGTGAGATGATTGTTTCATGATTATCATTTTATGTATCGCGCTACATATTGTCAATTGAAAATTAGAGTAATAGACATAGATGCATCACGTTTTATATCGTCCTGGTTGCTTGTTAATGTCACCATGTAGTCATTAATGTTTTTTCCTGAAGAAAAGGCACTTGTGCTTCGGCTCAAGTTCCAAGTGTAAACAAAACACCATTTTTCCTTTCGTACTCGAATTTGCGCACTCCTATGTGTAAAATATAGAGTTGCAATTGTTTACCAATTGGAATGCAGTTATGCTCATAAATCATATTTTAAAGACTTGCAAATGGTTTGACGTTATGTCTCGTGAGGTATTATTTACCCGGTTACAATCAAAAGGCACGTTTATCACACTTGCCCTTTTGAACTTGACAACGTTACCGGTATCAAATAGGAAATTATATATTTGCGAACGGTGACGGCCAATGTTTTTGTACGATACATAACCACTTTCTGCTAATGGTTATTTGAAAAGCCACCCTTTGAAAAATGTAAACATATGAAATATTATCTACCTTCTGGGGTGTATGCTGCCGCGAAAACATTTTCACATTAGGCCACTCAAAGCAACTCTAACAAGTTCTCTAAAATATTTACTGTATACATGTAGGTGTTCTAGTTCCGTACATCTAGAGTTTCTTCAACAGCCTTCCCCTTCTCTGCCAAACCCCGCATTGTGTGAATAGTGTATATTAAATCAACGCCACAAAAACACAAGACAGAGAAGGCAAGGGTAAGGTAGATATACACCTGCCTACGTGAATGGAATCCAAGAAATATTGAAATCTGTCTACATACCTCCAAATACGTAGGCCTATATGTGAAGATTTCTTTAAATACAACTCTATAATCTATATCATAAAATAGCACAAAATTGTAACAGATATATTTGCTGTCATCGGACATTACATATGCATCATGTTTTGACTTGTTACAAAAACAAGGCACAACGCAATTGCAAAATGATTTGAAGTACTTTTGAAAATATAACTTCTCGATTAGTGTTGCTTAAATGAAATGGACAATAATGAAAAAGTCAGAATAATACTTGAACTATTGACGTGCCACATGTGGATTTATTAACACGTAATACATCCATTTTGTGTGACACACAATGGGTTAAAGCTACGGGGACTTCCCAGTTGAGCGAAAGTCCGGGAAAAACATGGTCAGAAAAGCCGAAGGTGCAATATTCCTTTGCTAATCGTCAGTAACCTGGTTCCTGCGTCTGCCCAGATACCGCTTGAAAGCCGTCCTGAAGCGAGGGTTCTGCCTGGCATAGACGATAGGATTAATGGCGCCGTTGAGAGTGAACCAAATCACAGACAGCTTGCGGAACACGTAGAAGACGCCGTAGTCTATCTCTATCTTGTAGTTGAGTACCTCTAAGAAACCGTGAACCGTGGCTGGTAGCCAACACAGGATGAAGCAACAAACGACGATGCTGACGATTCGGTTAACTCTTGAGTTCGCGTGATGACCGCTCTTACTCTTCTTCGGGACGTTGTCGCTGACCTGTTTACCCCTCAACGACCCGTCACCGCGGCTGCCGCTGGCAGTGTTAACGTTCTCTCTGCTGGCTCTTTCAACATCCATGGCATGTTGAACGTTATTTCCAACATTCTCAACACCGTTGTGCTTTACGACGTTTCCCTCAGCTGTTCCGGGATTGCTTGTGTCCACGGCGTTGTCAACGTTGTTGCTCGCGCTACCGTCATCGCGAGATGTGGCGTCCCCTGAGCCTCCGCCCTGTTGTACCAGCATGTTCGTCCTGCGGCGTGTACCTCTTCTGACGCGAATGAGAAGGTCTACGTTGAGCCCAGAAAGCAAAACAAGGCCAACGACAGCAAGTACGCACATCATGACCCCAAACTCGAACGAAAAGGGCGAACACCGCGACAAGTTGACATCACTTCCCTTGTTAGAGAACGGAAAGAAAACAACGTCCGCGGTGACGCTTGAGAGCCATACGACTCCGCTTGCGATAAAGACGCGTCGGCCTGTGACAACGTTGCGATGGACTATAGGGAACGCAACGGAGAAGTATCGCTCTGCGGTGAGAATGACTATGTGGAAGAAGGATGACGCAGCGGACACGTAGGCGGGTAGCATCAGAAAGAACTGAGCTCGCAGACTGCAGACCGTCGCTGTGTCGACAAACGCTGCGTAGACCATTGGAATGAAACCGACGAGCGGGTACGAGACGTCGGAGAGGGAGAGCGCAGCGATGAGGAAGTAGGGTGGTCGATGGAGGGCTCGATCGGAGCGGACGCAGATAAGCACGAGGATGTTGCCAGTGACGTCGATGACCCAGAGCGGTACCACCACCGCTAGCCAGAGCGACAAATGCAAGAAGTTGGTCCCTTGGTGGTCGTGGCTCTCCGTATCATTTCCGGTCAAGCCTCCCATGTCCACTTTGCTAAATGTTCACTTTTGACAATGATAGCAGAAAGTAGACCTTTCAATACAGTTACACAAGTTGTTACTTTTGCATCACTTTACGAGCATATCAGAAGCCGCCCCTCCAAGCAATGCTGACCACGAGAGCAGCAAATAGACAGTGTACATATAAATGGCGGGAAGTAAGATAATGGTTTGACACAGCCAATGTGACCGTAAAATTAGATGCCTATAATGTCAAGAGCATATGTCCCAATTAGTGCCATTTAAAGTGCGATCAGATAACCTTCTAATGGCATAATGAATTAGTGCCTGGAACAATTCGCCCAAGCTTTTACTTAATCCCCTCATTCTGTAATTCCAAGGACGATAGTCATGATAGTATAGATATTAAAAAAATATGAGGTGCGCTCCCGATTATGGTTTTGTATTATCTTGAAAAGATTTAATCAATTTTACCTTTCAAAGCGAGAACGCCAATATATTTTCAATATGGGTATCACATCGTCTGCATTATCGTGATTGTGCACGGTCTGATGCGTTTAACGGTGTGCGTAGGCTTGAGTGCAACGGTCATCGGCTCTAACCTCCACCCCATCCCGCCAGCCTGCACTGGCTGGCGACGCCGCGGACTACCACCAATATACAAACAGCGCCCCATTTGTTAGGCCTATCAATTAAATATATTTGAAACAAACGGCGGCCTATGTGATAAAGCAATAATTGGCCCAGTAAAAAGTCCTTCGGTGATTGCACTATAAACATTACGCGTACGGTATATTTTTTCGACAGTATTTTGTATGCATGTTATTAAAAAAGTACACTATGTTATAAGCAAGTGTATTAAATTCCACGGAGACATCTTGAAATCTTCTAGGTACTCAACCGGCTACTTCTTAACCCCCCTATTACCTTTATTTCCTTAACTTTAATCATCATTCCGTGTCCTCTATTTATAAAAGGATTTGTGTCAATAAAATAGTGTAATTGACTATGTCGACTCTCGCCTTAGTTTCATATGCACCAGTCCACTGTAGGCCTACCAATCCATTACAAACAAACACAAAAGAACTGCCGGTGCAGGTTAATTAAATCGAATTTCATTGTGTCTAGGCTACCTTTACTGATTGAATAAATGTACAGGTAGAAGAACTGGATGAATTTCTGCACTTGTTTTTCTATTCCTGTGCCTAAGGAAAAATAAATCCTGATCAGTTGAATTCAATGGAGGAAATCAACACATACACCAAAAACAAGATTAGCAACCGTTTCAGAGAAATTAGACAAATCATCACAAAATCATACATGCTTGGTATATTAATCACTAGCCTTTGTCATCTTGAAAACCTCTTGAAATCCAAGACATAGACAAGACAAGTGATGCTCTGAGTGTTGTCTTATTTACGCTTTGTACACAACACGCACAATGAAAATGGCGTAACATAGATCATCACGGATCAATAGCGATGCCAATGAGGTCAAAGTGAAAGTTCACCCTGAAATTGAGTTGGTTTAAATAAAGGCAGAGACGCGAAAGAAACATGAGTTAAATTATGATCTCTTAAAGTGTTTTATTTTGTGACGTCACGTGCGAGACGTTCTCCCATAATGTTGTGTACACTTTTTTTTTGCTAAATATCAATTTTCTCAAAAGCTTGTGCATTATTTTACTTGTCCTTGTAACCAATAATTATCATCGTCATTTTTGAAATATCGCAGCTTCTTCACAGTATGTCTGATTTATCTGTTTTTATTCAATTCAACTTATTATCAGGGTTTCATTCTCCTTTAAAAAAAAAAAAACTCTCTGGTACGTAGATGCACGTTTTTCCCTGTTTGTATTCTGTCTGTACGTTTATAAAAGAAGATGATAAACCATTTTCATCAGTTCATGATTGTTTTACTTATGTCGCCGAGTAAACAATATCATTGTTTTGGTGTACCTTAGATAAAAAGGCAGCGTAGACTAACTATGTCCAGAATTAAATGTTGTATACTTCGTAGGGGTCACAACCGCAGGTGTAATTGGGTAAAATCTGTATGTTTATACGAGAATGTGTCTCACTACGACATTGTCTTTGTAATGCGAACACAATTTTAAAAGGGCCAAATTATAATTTGTCCGGGTAACAAAAGACCATGTTCCTAGTGTCTTACTTTGTCTTGTTTATTTGAATTGTACTTTGTACTCATATGTCGTTATGTTCATCCATCTTTTGTTCTTTGAGATAATACTCAAAGTGTGTGTGTGTATATTTCTTTAATTACATATGACTATATCAAAGGTTTTTGTCTCTTTTTCTTTCTCTTTTGGTATTGATTACGATTTTCTGTCCGTCTCTACTCATTTTTATATGATCATTCACTAATTGATTTCGTGTGCCGTTCAACCACTTTGCTTGAGCTATGAGCCTAAATAATAAATCGTTTTCGGTCATTTAGGCAATTAATGTGATTAAAAATTATAGATATATGTGAAATATGAATCAGATATTCAAAACTTAAAGGCAACTTTTCTATGTAGCAAAATCGTGGCAACGTCTCTGCACAGACCACTTGCCTGTATCGCATGTATTGTTGTTTTCATGGCCGCACTTTCATTAAGCTCATATCGGACAAACACTGTAGCGACGTGCAACAGAAAGGAAAGGTAATTTGATACTTACTTGATGAGGGAATCATAAAAACATCACGACGACCACGGGAAATGGCAGGCACGCTTCGCTCTGATATTTGAATTGTGATTTTGAAGAAGGAAATTAGCCTACAGCTCTAATTTTGATTTGCCTCAGTCTTCATTTTTCCGAAACGACAAAAACAGCGAGCTGTCATCATTTATTGCAGAACGTGTGACCTCCAGAATTATGACTGATGTGACATAATTATTGATCAGGTCGTCAAAGCAAGTTTGTATTCTCGAATCGGCGTTTGGAGATGTTTTGAAATAGTCGAAAATGAGGATTTGCGTTGCTTGATCGTCGAGGTGCTTGATCCTTACTGTATTATACACACAAGTGCGGGGATTTGTCCCTAAAAAAAAAAACACTTTTAAACTGATCATTAGATGACAATAAAATATACAGTAATCATGGTAATAATGACGAAGAATGTCACAATTATAAGCAGCTATATTTTAATAAATTAATTAAATCCAAAATATGTTGTGAATTGAGGTTACATGACTGTGATCTACCTTCATATAGCTTATATAACATATATATCATATTTTTAAATGTATTTCCAATTTAAGTATAACGTTGTGTATTTCTTTAAATATTAAGCGAATATGGTGAAATAATATTGATTGCTATATTTCCAATTTACTTTTCTCTTGTCGTCCGTACGTATAACCTACTATGGTTTCTTGTCACTTTTTTATATTATCGTATAGATCATATAGATCATTTTGAAGATATTATTAAGTGCAATGTGCATTTGTATTTTGAAAAAAAAAAAATCTGAGACTCTGCCAGACTACATACTGCCCTTTGAAAATCAGATGTACTGCAAGGGTAAAAAGCCTTTTTTTTCCTTTGGTATCCAACCAAGTCATGTTTGTATTATGACGCATATTTTGGGAGCGTGCAATCTGTAAGGTACAGTCCTTCATGGTAAACTGAGCTGTACTTATTAATTGGAGTAGTATGTGTTAGCATATATTTATCACTTGATTCATTTCTGTAGCGCGCCCCCTCTCGGTCTGAGCTTCTTCTTTGCATTTCCCCATGTTTGGAATTTAATCGTAGCTTCTTGATAATATTGGTAAACAGGAATAAATGAGCTAAGGTAAGGGATGGATTCGATATACTTTGGATGGAAAAAAAATCTATGGAACCGGCGCTTGTCCTACATAGTCCATGTTTAACAATGGGGTGATCATGTTAGAAATGAAGATGTCCTAGGAAGAGCAAAGTCATCCCGAAAGTTACTTCAAACAATTGCCACAAGACAGATAAGATTCACAGGCCACATACTTCGAAAGAATGCTCTTCAGAAGGTCTCTCTTACTGGTGCAGTTCAGGGACGAAGGTCAAGAGGACGACAGAGACTGACTTTCCTCTCTCGGCTCAGAGATGCCACTGACACAAGGCCCCTCGACATCATACGCCACTGCCAGCACAAAGAGGAATTAATCCTTACACGAAACGTCAGATTCTCCAATTGATTGATTGTTACCTTTGCCACGTTTTCGACACATGCCCTCGCCAGACGATGCCGTGTGATCACATGACCTTATGGGTTAAAACTGTATTTTCCTGAACGATATCCATTGCTGTGGGAGTTAAACAAAACGTTTACTTAAATGTGCAAGGCATACTCCGTTATTTCAATAAACCGCCCTTAGTCAAACAATATCATATCACATTATCTTTAATTGGTATTTGTTCTGAACCTCAATATCAAAAAGCTGTGGGTGTTTAAAGTTACGTTTAATTAAGTGTGCATGACATCTTCCTCCATGGCGTGTCATAACAATGCCATTCAGGTTATCGATATTGATCACACAGGAAGATGAGTGAGTAACGGTGTTTTGTTCACGTTCTGTTTCTCAACTTGAGATGTCTAAGAATGAGATACAGCGTTTGATAGTGGGTGTTTCTAGAATATCTTTCTTAATGGGGAGAGATGTTTGCTGACATTGTTCTTAAGTCTATAAACGCCGCATATGCCTCAATTCGCACCATGGCAACTAACAAAATGGCACAACGTGATGTCCATCTCGTCCGATGTTTTCTATGCAATTAGTGTCAACTCATCAGGCAGATTTCTTTGGTGTCATCCACGTTCATCATGATAGTTCATCAGAGTTAGAATACACAGAACAGCAACCGAGATGTCACTCAGATTGTTAGTATAGGGTCATTTCTATGACTTTCAATTAATAGTGCGGTGCGTGCAAACTGAATGTAATGGAGCTCTCCCTTGTCGTATAACCATTACGTCTGTTTTGTCTAGCAAAGGTTGTCCGTAAAGAAAGACGTATATGTACTAGAAATGATCGTCAGTGTAGCCACATCACTCAAATGCATCCCCTTTATGTACGCGTTATAAGCAGAGTTTGCCCTGGTAATTGATCGACACACTGCGCCCCCTGCAATTGAACGCAGTTGAACGAAGTGTTCTCTATTATGATTCATTTCCAGCCAGGGAATTTACGTCGCGAGAACTTGCCGAATTAGAGTTTTTATCAAGAAAACTGTCGTAATTTTGCCAATGACTATCGTTTCATTAGAGGTGAACAGGCGCCTCTCCCCATCCCGTCGTACCGATGCCGCTGGGATCAAGCACGTTAGTTCTCTCCCGTTAGAAAACGGGTCTAGAGCATTCGACAGACTTCCGAGCTAATAGCACAAGAAACAGTTATAGATGAGCGAGAGTCATCCTATTTCTGCCCGATGTGAATATCTCGGTTGGACCTTAAAAACAGACGAAGTGAGATGATTTTTTGTTCAAATTTCAAATCTAACAAAAACCGGAATACTGACAGATTCGCCACAACAATACCCGTATTCATGTAGGCCTATACATAGATAAACAAAGACAGAGGGATGGTAGTTCATTTTAAGATCAATATCACCTGTGACAGTTAGATATTCAAATAGCGAGAAACGTTTGGGTTGGGAGCGTTTGATAGACTAGGGTGCAGCGGATTCAAACGAAGCTCCACTGAAGTGAAGATGGAAAACCTCACTTTTTATTGGACTAAGGATAGTGAGGGTGTCAATAAAATCGGCTTATGGGTCTTTGTGCTTCTCGTCTGCCCACTGGGGCTGTTGAGCATCGTCGGGAACGTCTTAGTGCTCGTCTGCGTCTGTCGAGAAAGGAAGCTGCACCGGCCGTCGTACTATCTGGTGGGGGCACTCGCCCTGGCGGATGTCAGCGTGCCAGTCGTCGGGACCGGCCCGGCCGGCTACATAACGCTGGTCCACACGGCCTCGACGTGCACTCCTCTGGCGCGATTTCTCTTCTCCCTCCCTTTAGCAATCACGACAGGTTCCTCCTTCGGACACCTCATCCTGCTCTTCGTGGAGCGCTACTGCTCTGTCGCTCACCCGATAGCCCACCGGAAGGTCGTCACCACCAGACGAACCGCTCTGGCGAGTCTAGCCATCTGGATATCCTGCAGCCTCTACAACATGACGTATCTTTCCTTTTCTAACAGACCACGTGATCCATCTTGGCCAATCTGCGCACCGCTCTCATTTGAAATGAGCGTCGCGTCGACCATTTCAGGAGTTTTAGGGCTGGCATGTGTTACCACTCTTAACGTCCATCTCATGGTTCTCATCCGTAAGCGCGTCCGTGTGGAAGACCATGGCCGATGCACTGCCCCGCGTCCCGACCGCGTATTAAACAACCCAGAAAATGCGCGAAACCACGCTATCAATATGTCGATTATCATCATCATGTTCTACTTCATCCTTTGCTGGCTGCCAATAACGGTGATCTTTGCACTGGAGGCGCTTAATTATCATGTAGAGATCCAACCCGTGTTACTCGGCGTGTGTCGCTTACTCTTCGTGCCCATCTTGTCTCTGAATGGTGCCATCAATCCCATCGTCTATGCCAGGAGCAATCCCAACCTTCGCACAGCTTTCAGAAGACTCTTCAGAAGGTTCACGAATCGGACTGATGCAGACTCATTAACTTTAAGCTGAGGAATTTCTTTTTACCTTCACACATCTTTTGAAGGATTCTTCACAAGATTCGTGAATGAGTTTGATGCAGATTTATTACTTATAAGCTGAGACATTTACTTTTCACCTGAACACATCTTTTGAAGGATTCTTCAGAAGGTTCGCGAATGAGTTTGATGCAGATTCATAACTTAAAAGCTGAGGAATTTCGTTTTACCTTCACATATCATTTGAAGGATTCTTCAGAAGGTTTGCGAATGAATTTGACGCAGATTAATTAATCATAAGCTGATGTTTTTCTATTCAACTTCACACATTTTTCGAAGGATTCTTCAGAAGGTTCGCGAATGAGTTTCATGCGTACTCATTAATTATAAGCAGAGAAGTTCACTTTTAACCATCACACAGCTTTCAAGGGATTCTTCAGAGGGTTCACGCGTGAGTTCAATCGGATTCATTAGTTGTGAACTGATGACCTAAATAAACTTGCTTCAGAACGTTCACGACTCAAGTTGATAAAGTTCGTCTCTCACAGGCAAGGCCCTGAGTTCGTGTCCCACATTAGTCCTTGCAAACGAGCCAGCGTTGTGTGTTTTCGTGTCCCATCGTATAGGATTAGGAGATCCACAGCGAAAGTCAGCTGCATAATGCCAACACCTTGTGACGCAGCCCAGAGGGATGTTCAGGCTACTAAAGGCATTACAAATAAAAACTGAACTGTGAACTGGGCCCCGTTGCATAAAACACCATTAATGGCAACTCTGTCATCAATGGTGCTATTATCGCTCAATTACTAATAAAATTCAAGGTTTCAATTGAAGTCGCCATTGGTAGCATAAGTTACCATCAATGGTAAGTGCTTATGCAACGGGGCCCGGCATGGACGGACGAACGGAAGGTCAACGCGTGTGCATAATGGCACTGGCCATTTCATGGTGGAGGGATATTGATATCTTCATAATTCCTGTATTTGAAACAACGCTGTTTGTTAAACTTGAATTCTGTTTCATGTTTAAAACGATACAAATCCTCTAAATACCATTCCAGGATTGGAGGGGGTGAGGGGCGTCAAACCCAGCAAGGTGCCCTCATTTGATGATTAAAACAGGTATTTTGACCCCCTCCCCGCGCTCCAGCTTTATTTTTGTAGGGGTGCGATAATTAAAGTTTGTCCATCCAGAGTGAGGCCAATATTTATCGTAATCACCATAGGTACGCTTGTACATTCTTTTTGCACATTTTCGTACTTTGATAATTCATCTTGCGAGCGAGCGAAGCAGAGCGTGCACCTCTATAGAATATTCGATTAATGAAGCGCGAAAAAATTACACATAGGTCTACCTTGCATCATGTGCATTATCAGATAAACTTATGTGTGTGTGTGTGTGTGTGTGTGTGTGTGTGTGTGTGTGTGTGTGTGTGTGTGTGTGTGTGTAAAAGTTGTATAGAAGCTAAAGAAATGTTCATGTATTATATATATATATATATATATATATAAATGATATCATATCCCTCATTTCATCGAATGTCGCAGGTGAACCAGTTAAAAAGAGACCTTTGTGTTTCGGTGGAGAAGTATCACATGGTTTGATACCCTTTGGTGAGCGAGCAAAGCGAGCGAGTAAAGTCAGTTAAATTGTGTTTTTCTTCATATTTTGTCGGCGTAACGTATTTTATTTTCACCATAGAACCTAGTCTGTCGGCACAAGAGCCATTTTTTTAACATTTCATTTCTGCCGACAAAAAAATATATCTTTTTAAGACTGAAAAGTGGTACGGCCAATTCCGTACCAAGTGTAGCAATTCCCACATGCGGTTATAATGTGTACAAACACTTTGATTAAAATGTCTCCACTTATGCACTTATAATAACTTTCCTGGCAGAAAAAGATAACATCTAAAAATAGGCTCTACTTGTCTTGTGAGGTCTTTTTGTCTTGTGCCTTGATAGAGGAAAGTTTCGCCCACTAATGTGCGGCGGAGTGAGAGGAAAATTACAGTTGACAAATAACCGGCATTTTATTTTTGATAGTGAGGGAGTGCATAGAATTCTATGACCGAAAATTCAACTAATTTTTCTTCTCTGGCGTTTCATTCAATTTGTTTGTGCTTTCCGCTACTTATTCAGCGCCATCGCAACCTCATATATTCTTCTTATCTCTCTCTCTCTCTCTCTCTCTCTCTCTCTCTCTCTCTCTATATATATATATATATATATATATATAATACCACTCCAACATAGAGACTTGATATATATATATATATTACATGTATTAGCTCATCGAAACGATGCCAAGGAGTATTGACTTGATTCTATTCGAAGATTAACTGAGAATGATTGTATCATGAACATGATGAATATCGACGGTTGGTGCTGGATGCTTTAGGTGCATGGTTTTGATTTCATATTCGTCTTTGATATAGATGTAAAATGATATAATAACAAAACAACCTCTATCTATCTTAATCCTTAATGCTGATCTATAAAATATGTGTTCATTACTGGTACAGGTAAGCGACTGTGATGTATAGCAAGATACATCTTTTCAAATTTCAATTTTGTGACGTCACGTGCGAGGTGCTGTCTCATATGTTGTGTGCAGTATCATTACATGAATTACACAGGTAAAAAAAAAATATTATTTTTTAAAGCACATTTTTGGGAAAAAATGTGCACCTCGCGCGTGACGTGACAAAATACAAAAATCAAAAGATCATAACTTTCTTATCCTTTGACGGATTTCATCAAACCTTTACTAATGTGTTTCTACTTTTATTGAAACAAACATAATTTCAGGGTGACCTATCTCTTTTGGTGATTTAGAAGTGCCCATACCTCGTATATTCATCTGGTATAAGTTGCCTCAAAACATTCAGCACAAAAGCAGCATCTCAATAAAGTGTTTGTCACTTGCTCTCCCGCTACATGTCGTGTTTCTGTCTCTCTATTCAGATCAGCTCGACAAACTCACCCCATCATTGCTATTATTCAATTATGACAAAATATTATACCGTCGACATGGTGTATCAAAGGCACAATCATTGAAGTTCTTTTGAAAAGGTTGTCAATCATGCCTATCAACATGAACTCTTCAATAAGCGGACCTGGCTGCAGTAGATCATTCTCGATAAATTATTCTCCTAGCATGGACTGGGAAAATATGAGAATGAAAACGTGATTCGTCTTATTAAAGGGATAGTTCACCCTGAAATCATTTTGTTTCAGTAAGGGAGACACATGAAGAAACATATCAGTGAAGGTTTGATGGAAATTGGTGAAAGGCAACGAAAGTTATTTAATTTTTAAATTTGTATTTTGTGACGTCACGTGCGAGGTGCTCTCCTATATGTTGTGTACAATTTTGGTGAAAACGTGCATTTTCTCAAAAAGATATGCATCCTTTTACCTTTGCATTTGATACGTCATTAGAAATAAGTCTTTACACATTAAAACTGTACGAAAAAAATCATTCCGTTGTCAAAAACAACAATTCATGGAATTATTTTGTACACAACATATGTGACGTCATAAAATCAAAACTTTAAAAGATCATAACTTTCTTATTCTTTGGCGGATTTTTTGTCAAACATTCCCTTATATGTTTCTTTCATGTGTCTGCTTTTATTTAAACAAACATCATTTCAGGGTGAACTATCCCTTTAATACTAGACGCTACATTGCCGTTTTTATTTAAAAATACTCAAGAGCCTTGAATCCAGGCAAGAGAATAATTATATTATATCATGATAACCAGAAACATCTTTGCAGGATGAAGAGTTAACTACTGGGCGACTCAACACTTGATATTTTACTCTGAAGGAGGTTTCCCATTCGTACTTGCAACCGTCTATTGATATTGTAATCCCAGAATCCCGCGCGAATTATTATTGGATCTCTTCCGTCCTATCCATTAAGAGTACGCCGTGGGGGCGCATGCGTGATGGGGACATTTTGGGGACGGAATGGGGAGAAAGGATGCGACAAGAGTGATAGTGATGACAGGGGAAGTGTGATATGGTTTAGTGTCTCTTCTCACATCCTTGCATTTTGTTTAAACAAAACACGAACTCTTAACGTGACAGTCTTGCACCTCTGCACCAGTAAACATCAAACCAATTGACAGCAGCTTATCTGCCGTACAAAGTGTTAAGAGAGTTTGATGACTAATACTCACAATTTAGACAATAATTTTAAACGACATCGAAGCGGTTTATGGGTCATTTATTGCCGACAATTGTGGAAATCGCTATTTTAGACTGGTAGCTGTAATAAGATGAGAGTTTATGGAGTTAGTTCCCCAGTACACTCCCAAGGGTACTAGCGACTATGCCAGTCAGCACATTGATCATCTTCCAGCATGTAATGCTCACGTCAATTTGGTGAAATCAGTGGAAACGTTTGACGATATGGCATATAGGCAAAGGAAGAAGTCTTGACATTGCTTGAAGAAGAAGAGCGCAAATTTAAGGTGCAAACAGAGGGCTGCTCTCTCTGCCACGAAGTCGCTCTTATATCTTCCATTTCCAATCATTTGATTCTCAAAAAGAACAGAAGAGGTGCTCTCTGGGAACATTATGAAAGGCAGGTGGGCTCCGATGTTTTGCGTCTCAACGTTCGCGATAATTCCATCCGAACGCTCTCAGTCACGCCTGATATTGAATCTATAAAGGCGGATTTCAAGTTGTATTAATAACAAATACGTGAGCAATATATCGCAGACGAATCCATTTGTTCCTCAAGAACGACATCGGGTGTTTCTGCTACATCGGCAGCAGCAGCAGCTACAATTTGGAACCGAGATGGAACCAAACACTACTGAACCGCCACCTGCGCCTGTCATCTACCAAGGAACCAACCCACTGCACCTGGCCCTCTTCCTGGTGTTCACCGTCCCTCTGTGGCTGACCAATGTCGTGGGCAACCTGCTCGTCCTAGTCTGCGTCTATCGTGACAAGAAGCTCCATCGGCCTTCCTACTACCTTGTCGCAGCTCTGTCCGTTGCGGATATCAGCTACCCACTTCTGGCGTTCGCTCCCTTGACGGTAGCCGCCTTTGTACAAAATCCTTTCACGTGTAACGTCGTTGCGCAGTTCGTGTTCTTATATCCTGGCCACGTGACGGCCATGTCATCCCTGCTTCATATCATCACAGTGACTTTAGAGAGGTACTGCTCCGTTGTCTTTCCTGTCCTCCACCGGAACTCACTCACAACCAGGAAGGTTGCTCTAGCTGTCTGCGCAATCTGGCTGTGCAGCTTCCTGTCAGGATTCTTGAACTTGCCCGTTGCTTTCGGCGCCACGCTGTCTCTGTGTTTGCTCATTCCTAGTTACGCAGTTATCATCTTATATCTTGTATCTGGATGGATGTGCTTTTTCCTCCTGGTTGCTCTTAATGTGCATCTTCTCTTGCGGGTGAGGAGGCTTTCGAACACGACCAAAAACGTGCAAAGAGATTGTGTGCAGAATGCGAGTCAAGAGCAGAAGGCCGAGGCCAAGGCAGCGAGTACGAGTATGAAAGCAACTAGAGGAGTCATCGTCATCGTTTTCTTTTTCGTCTTGTGCTGGCTGACCGTCCTCCTACGCTGGGCTCTTCTGGCGGCGACGTATCCCATTCACAGTAGCCAACAGGAGTATGCAATGTTGATTATTGCTATCGTTGCTGCGACTCTGAACGGTGCTGTCAATCCTGTAGTGTACGCCACTCAGATCCCCCCGTTTCGGTCCGCGTTGCGGAAGCTCTTCAGAAAGCCTGCGAACAGGATATTTGCTGATGATTCAACCATACAATAAATCTTAAAGAAAGGGTATCCCTTTTGCAGGTAAAATCAGTAAAAAAAAAATGAAAATACATGTACCATGAAACATGGAATACGATATAAGAACTTCCCTCACAATATTAGAACCGCGAAAGGACTTTAAGTGGAATTATATTGATCTCTAGATTCTGAGTTGAGTTTTGAACGGTCGTCCAGAGCCTAACGGTTCATTCAGCCTACAGACTAAGACCGCAATACCGCACGCCACGGCTCTCCGGACAGCATCGATGTGTTGCTACGAGCATAACCCCGCTAACCGACGCACTGGCCGGCGGGATGCGGTATCTGAAAGTCGACTGTGGTCGCTACGATGCGAGGTGGTTAACTGGTTAAGCGAACACCTTTCCTGGTATACTGCAGATCCATGGCGAGTTTCATAACCTTTGTAAAAAGTGGTACATGTCGACCTCCTTTTAGGACCCGTGTGTGATCGATGGATATCGGGGCCTGTTTAGTTGAGGTATTCATGGAAGGTTGATCCTTGCTAAGTTCCATCCATCATCACAATGTTTCCAGCTAACAAAAAAAAATTTTTAGAAACGTTTTAAAAACGTTTCAGGTAAAATTTTTGGACATTTTGTGAAAACATTTTATGGACGTCAAAATGTGGTAGATTTAAGACGTTTTGAAAACGTTTTATTGGACGTCCTAAAAACTTTTTTTAAACCTTTCGAAAACTTGAAACGTCCAAAAACCTCTCGAGAACGTTTTAAATATGTTTGGGACGTTGTTAGAACGCGCAGAAAACCTTTCAAAGCGTTTGAAACGTTTTGAAAACCTTGAAATGCACTAAAACGTTTTAAGAACGTCTAGAAAACCTTTTAAAACATGTCTGGGGCGTTTTCTAAACGTCCAATTGTTCTACAAACGTTTTACATGTTTTAAGCACATTTAAAAATCACGTCTAAAACATTCGTTTACGACCAGTTTGAAAGAGAAAGTTAAATTATATAGTGACATTATCTCACGTGGTTAAACATATTATACGCACACATAAATCTAACTCTATATTAATCATATCCTCTTTCTATCATAATCTTATCTTACACTTCCCTTTTCCTATCGCATCTTTAACACGCTCACTTTCATAGTACTACGGTAATATGTTACAAAAACTATTGTTTAGTACAACTAAAGATGAATATTTTGTTGTAATTATTGTAATCTGCACTCAATTAGGTGGTATTTATTGTTTAAATGTCTAAATTTCTAGACGTTTATTGGAATGTATGCTTAAACATTCCTTCTATCTAGTTTTGTGCCGTTTATCTATCAATATGAACAAAAATATGACACAACTTAATAGGCCTAATGCATTCATGAATATTCATGAGCATCTGAGTACGTAGACGTACAGGACCAAACAACGTTTTGTAAACGTCCTATATCAAACGTTCTGTTAATGTCCGATACAACACGTTTGATTTTGTGACGTCCAAAAAAAAAAAACGTTTCTTAAACGTTATCAAAAGAACTAAAAAATAAAGTCCGAACTTCAACGTTATATAAACGTTTTAAAAACGTTCATTTAGGACGAAGACGTACAGGACCTAAAAAAAAACGTTTTGTGTTTGCTGGGTTAGCGATATGCATCATAAAGGATAACAATATTGTATCCTCTAAACCCCAGTACTAAGGTGTCAAGCTCGTGCGACGAACTATAAGCATGCAAACACGAGCGTGTTCCAACGATTTAGCCAACGAATAACTCATGAGGAATGTATCAACAAGACCATGTTTACGATGGGGAAGGAACAAGCTAGAACAAGGCAGTGTACTGTAGTTATAAGCCGAACTAATCCGAAGAAATATGGGAAAGCGTAATACGATATGTACGAAGCGCTACGGAATGGATAGACGTCACTACAAACTAAGACGATGTGGAATGATGCAGGGCGAAATTATAGAAACGGAGAAGTTCTATAGCTCTACACCAAAAATGGAACTTGAATAGCCGTAATAGGTCAAAGGCAATACAGCTAACAGCAAGTAAACTAACGAGGGATCGCGATTTTTTTATCAAGTTTTTTTTTACGCCTAGCACTAGGTGTTTAAAAAACTGTTGACACCTTTGAAAAATGCATCCATTAGTGTGCACGAGTCGATCTTGCAAATATTGACATAGCTGCAAATGCAAATATCTCTTCTGCAGTCTTGCTCACCTTCCACTGACTGACGTACAGTGCCGTAGAAATTATTTGAATATTTCATCGATCTTCGTTTTCGAATATGAATATTCATCAGTTATTTGTTTGCATTACACGTGCATGTCCAGGGGATCATGATCTTGTGCGAAAAAATACAAAGACCCGTTTAAAGAACATTTTTGAAAATTAATATTTTACCGAGAAAATCATAAAATTAGTCACGTGTAGGATCTTTTACATGTGCAGTATATCATTGAAGTGTTTAGAAACGGACGCATTGTGTTCTCACGACCATTTTTCAAATGCTTCTTCGTTCTTTTTTTTCTACCTCTTCTCCTTCTCCTTCTCCCTTTTCTTGTTCTTCTTCTTTTTCATCTTCTACTTCTTCCTCTCCTCCTTCTTCCACTATTTCTTCTTCTTCTTCTTCTTCTTCTTCTTCTTCTTCTTCTTCTTCTTCTTCTTCTTCTTCTTCTTCTTCTTCTTCTTCAAATCGTGATTATTTTTTTTTTGTTCTTCTGCTCTCCTCCATATGATTAAATTTATCCCCCTTCTCCTTCTTTTTCTTGTGGTTGTTAAACGTATCATATGTGTGGTATCGTCTTGTAAGATACCTTTCAGCTCGCAACATGAAAGAATGGTTATCATAATTCATTAGCAATTTGATCTCAACAGCTCAGCTGACACAGCAAAACCAAACATGCTTTATACCGCATGGTAACAAACGCTTTTCAAAATGATTCGATGTATAAATAGATTAATATATATTTATGTGTATTGTTGTACTCATGACAATTTACAGTACATCTTTCGTACATATTCCAGCATTTTATGATGTCTGCAAATTTTAAGTGATCAACCCGCAAATGTTATAAAAGTAGCGCAATAAAGTGTCCGTCCCATCACGTGAAGACAGTAATATTAATACAATTGTTCGATTATTTCAACATACTCAAGTTAACAATTTCCAACGAATACAGAACATATCCGCCAGAATCGTCACCAGATCTCGCAAACAAGAGCACATCAAACCCAATCCTCTATCGTCTTCACTGGCTCCCTATTCACCACCGCATCCAGTTCAAGATCCTGCTCCTAGTGTACAAATCCCTTAACGACGCATCTCCTCTCTACATCAAGGAACACATCCCAACCCGTAACCTTCGCTCCAATAACCAGAACCTTCTCCAGATATCCAGGACCAACACTAACTTCTATGGGGAACGTGCCTTTGGTACCATAGCGGCTAGACTATGGAACTCTATCCCCCTCCACATACGCAATGCCCAATCTGTCGATAGCTTCAAACGCGCTCTCAAAACATTCATGCTTTCCCTTTAAGTACCCAATATGGTTTTAAGAACTCTTTGGTCATTTGTGTAGTTTATATTTATGTCGTTTACATTTATATGATGTTAAATGTGCTCATTATGTAACTGTTATCTTTAAAATGATTGTAAAGCGCATAGAGATTGTTAATATTATGCGCTATATAAATGTTTGATTATTATTATTATTATTATTATTATTATATCATTTGACATGTGTGAACGTGTATCTTTCGATGGCGGCCTACCCAAATTTGTCTTAAGAGAAGCAGTATAGAGTCATCGTCCCGTGAAATGAATGCAGTACCATAATTATAGATAACATTTTCGTAAACATATACATATAGGTGTACTAAGATGTACACACGCATATTTGTGCATGTGTATTTGTTTGTGTGTGTTTTTGTGCGTATATGTTTGTGTGTATGTGGGTGCATGCCCCCATGCATCCAAGATTGTATGAAGCGAGCTCGCTTCATATATCGTTACACGCACATCCAGCTCCATTGCCATTATTATCATCCCCCACATTCTACACGTAACTATATGAAATAGATCCGTTTTCACTTTAATTCACTTTTCTTATTGAAGCCTATGTCACTCGTCTCCCTTTTTCCTTCCTCGTAATGTTTAATTTGTTCAAAAAAATATTCAATAAAAATTGTTTGTACAGAGATAAAGCATGATTCACCGCAAATAAATACAAAATTTCGGAACAGGTGCATTCTTTGTTATACCCTGCATTAATATATTCCACAAGATCCCTCATGATCATGAAATATTTGTATACTATGCCATGATTCGGGCGTCATTTTCTAGGTTATTACTTTTTCAAAGGCGTCAAATATGTGTTGATATAGTGACTCCGAGTAGAGCAAATTGTATGTTAGGGTTTTTATAATTTGTCATTCTCATAAATAAAGCGTGTTGGTACAATGGTATGAAACATTTAAAACAAAAATAAGATTGACTGATTGTTTCCTTCCTATGTTAGACGGTTTGCATAGGGTGTTTCCCCCCCCCCCCCTTTCTCTCTCTCTCTCTCTCTCTCTCTCTCTCTCTACTTCTCTTTCTTTCTCTCTCCTTCTCTTTCTTTTTTTTTCTCTCTCTCTCTCCTTTTCTTTCTTTCTCTCTTTCTTTCTCTTTCTCTCTCTCTCCTCCCTCTCTCTCTCTCTCTCCCTCTCTCTCTCTCTCTCTCTCTCTCTCTTTCTTCCATGTGTATGGTACATGTTCTATGATCATGTTAGATTTGGATGTGTTTTGATTTGTTTTGTCTTATAATAAGATTATGATATGTAGCCAGACATCAAACGAGTAGTCTGCGGGTTTTACTGTAATTCTAAAACCCAACACAATTCTTTTCTTTTCGTTCATTTCATTATTTACTTTTGTATTTGTGTATTTGTGTGCTTGCTTTGTCAGCGCATAGCTGTTAATTCTTGACTACCGGCCCTTCACTACATATTGCATCTCTCATTCCTAGTTTTCCGAATTTCCTTTAAAAAAGTGTAAGTTTCCATCCTCCATGCATTTATGTTATTGTCACCAGGGCCATGTTGCATAAAGGTTTTCAATTATTGTAACTTACCATTAATGGTAACTACCATGACAACAGATGTAATGAGAGCTCATTGGCTGTTACCATGGTAGTTACCAATTGATGGTTAGTTACAATAGTTGAAAACCTAGAAGCAACATGGCACAGCAATGCACACATGCCCAATACAGAATACGTTTGTCGACACATAACAGGTTAATGTGCATCTACACCTGAATGCTACGGAAGAGGTGCATATAATTACATATAGTGGCTGCCTCATCATTTAAATCATCTATTTGGCGGGTACTAATGACGAAGGTAGTGATGGCTGTCAGCTAAATGACTCGGCGGCCGCCAGAAAGCGTGTCGACCGTGTCATAATAATGTATATAGCCTACTGTGGAACGACACAAACGTGGCAAACAAGCTACTGTCACGACTCGAAACTTATTCATGTCCATTAATGGGAATAATGTTGCCATCCAAACGCTGTACAATTTCGTAAGATTGATGGGGTATCGAACGCAAGTCTGTCACCATGGTTACTGTTAACTAATATTGATGGCGTCGTTGGATCTTTCACCGTTAGCGCTGCTTGAATGAACGAATGTGCTTTTCTCTGATATTTTGAAACATGAACAAGGGCAAGTTTCTATATTGATATCGATGGGCCTATTGTGTGGAGAGACAGAGACAGAGACAGAGAGAGAGAGACAGACAGATAGACATCGAGAGAGAGAGAGAGAGAGAGAGAGAGAGAGAGGGAGAGAGAGAGAGAGAGAGAGAAGAGACGTTGATTGAAGGAAACGGAGGGACGAACTTGGAGCGAGGAGTAATGAGAGCAACAAGACGGTAAGAGAAATGTTGAACTGACGAGGGAGAGAGAGTGGAAATATACATGGCAGAGATAGAAAGATCCGGCAGGGGTATATATCAATTATTAATAGAACGTGTGCAAAGGTGGAAATGGAAGAGAAGAGAAGGAGGTGGGGATGTACATGAGAGAGTTTTTTTTTCATACTTTGAAGTGTTTCATGATACTCCGCATTGCAAGTCACTGTAAGCTACGATGATTTTTACATGTGCCGACAGCATTGCATGAGCATGACTGTGTTTAGAATCACAAGTCTGGTATACGAAGACGACAGAAAATAAATGAAATCAAATCAAACCAGTGGTTCCTGTGTCTACGCCTTATAAACACATTGTCATTCATAGCCCCCTCAATCAGTTCTGTAAGTGAAATTTGAGGGGTAATACATCGCTTGTTGCTTCGTTGCTCCGGACTAAAGGGCAAAGTCAGAAGTGACATGTTGTAAAATGCGTCGTTTTCAACACCACAGGCTAAATTTCATTTGAAGATGCAACGTGTTTTAATGCATGAATGTGAACAATACAATGGGAATTGCATCGTTGTAATGATTAATATAATGTCAGCTATATTCGACATGTTAAACAACATTATCCAAACAGGTTTGATCCTCATATGCAGATGCAACATACCATTATTATGTAAGAATGTGAACATTTCACGCATCATTCGAAAATTTTAAAAAAGAAGATTGATCAAGCTTTGTAATGGTAACACGGTTACGTACGATAATGGAGCAAAACGTGATAAATGACCCCTCAAAACTTGTCTTGTCAAACTTATGAGCGGTTTAGATAGACGCATTAGTAATTGTTGCACGCCGTAATATATTTCTGTCGTTTCTCCCGAAGTGTACAAAAATGTGTATAACGTTGTAATACACATACCACCCATCTCTCTTTCTCCCCTCTCCCTCACACACACACACACACACACGCACACACACACACACACACACACACACACACACACACATACACACACACATACACACCCAAACACACACACACACATACACATATCACAGCGATACCATATACTCATATCACTCGCTCTCTCTCTCTCTCTCTCTCTCTCTCTCTCACTCTCTCTCTCCCTCTCTCCCTTTCTCACTCACTCTCACATGCCCACACACACAGTTTCACCTCTCTCCCTGTGACTTACACCACATTATATACAAAACGAAGACATCACTTCGCATTTGATCCCCATATCTGCAGAAAGGAGACTGAGCACAAGTCTACATCAAAAATATATTTTTGTAACAACATAATATTCGTCCTGTTTTTAGATTTCTGGGTTGTCTCTCCGTGTTATGTTCATGGTTGTCCTCTTTGGCTCTTAATCCTTCAAAAGTGTATGTTATGTTTTAGAGGACAGCATCCAAAAAGGAGAACTTAATGTTGCTGTCCCCACATTTACTAAAGTTGTTTCATTTCTGTGCATGTTGTATCGTTCACTATAGAGTACCAAAGTGGTGTCGTCATAATGAGCACGTTGTCAAGAAAAATGGTTCTAAACGAAATCACTTTACCGGTCCGATATTGTCTGGCGGGTCAGTGTCGCGCACTCCCAATTAAAGTCCAAGCTGTGATCACAGCTCTTTGCTCTACCCGCATAGCTTAGAACCAGTTGTCTTGACTCAAATGACGTCACACTTCGGTACTCTATATATATCATATGATTGTCTTTTAGATATTTTTGTTAAGTGAATGAAATTAAATGATATCATTTAATCTTCTCTTTAACTTTTGTCTGAATGGCCTTTGTGTGTAGATCTTGTTGGAAAATGTATCAATGCCATACACAGAGTTCAGATACATGCATGTCAAGGTATTTACATGAAATCAATCACACAATAAAAAAAAAAAAAAATGCACACCCTGCAGTTGTTGACAAAACCATTTGGTTTATTCTGTAAAATTCCGAGCACTTACATTTGGCATACGAGAGTGGAGTAATAGAAAGTGGGCAAATAACCGCGGACAAAAAAAAAATCACATCTATACCTTTATATTTTTTGTTTTGTTTATCAGTCTTTGATTGGTTGTACTGCAAGGAAGTCGTAAACAAATAACATATACCTAGTAAAAGCATACAGACAATACATACAAATATATATTTATCACAAGAATATTCACAATAATGTTAGAAAATTTACATATTGTAACAGTACAGTTTACAAGTGTTTTATATCTATAATACATCCGTTTTTGGCATCTACATTTACAGCAGATGTCAACGGTTTCATTGTCATTTTCGGGAGTTCTTGGTGAGGAGTTTATGATAACTTATGATTGCATCCTCGAAATGAAAATAATGGTTAATCTGGATATTAATTGGTTCTTGAAGGTATCACATAATGCTTTTACAGGATACACAACTCTAATCAAACTTTTAATCAAATAAACTCTGACTTTGGTTCTTCGTATACAATCAGAGATGTCAAAAACAGATAAGTACACAGAATTTCTATTAAATAAAGTAGACCCGGAGCCTTCTCACTAATGCAAGAGAACCGATGTGAAGACACCTTCTAACAGGCTCTCCTTCAGCTATCAGAGTGGAATATATCATGAAATGAGTGCTATCCTAGGCAATTTACAATCAGCAAATAATACTGTTTCTTCTCTAATGATTGACTGAACTGTTTTCCAAATACTGTTGCAGAACTTGTTCAATTCACATGTAAACTATCCTGCATGTTATAGGTATAATAACAGGTATAAATCACAAAAATCGACATCCACTGGAATAAAGTTGTCTCTTACGATTAAGTAAAATTTGGCAAAATGATGAGATTTATGGATTTTTGGTGTGCCTTGGCACTGGTCTGGGGGAGTAGAGACGGTCTGAGAGAGGACAACAAACCAAGTTGAACTCTCTATGAGGTCACTAAGTGAAGATCATTGAACTAGATTACAACTCCTTGCTACTAGTACAGTATCAACCTTTTACTGAAATATGACATTGCTATATTTGATAATGCCAGATGCAAATAATAGCTTCCATGCCAGTACAAACGTACAGAGTACCAGACATTACATTAAAAAACATACAAAAGCGACATCCCACGCGTGACTCGAGATGTTTATAAATCTTTTCCCCTCAGCTATCATCTTCAAAGCCACCGTACATTAGTTATTGTGTCTATTTGAACTCTACAGCCTGGCTTGACTTACAATCACCATGACAACGTGCGTTGTACTTTTCACATCAGTTGTCACCTTGTACATGTATCACTATATCGCAGATTAGCTTTATACATATTTAGTTATTCTCTCTCCATATCTCTCTTTCTCTCTCTCTCACTGTCTTTCTCTCACACACACAATCTTTCTCTCTCTTTTGCTCTCTCTGACTCTGTCTTTCTCTCCTAGTCTCTTTTTAGTCATATTTACAAGATAAGTGCAAGTAGAGACCCCTTCTTTCAAGATAAAAACATACAATATCATATGATACATAAATACAAAAAACCTGCACACTGCATCCTATCACTCAATTTGAGCTTTCCTCTACACATGCTGCTCATCACTTTGTACTTAAAAAGCAGCCAAATACTTCCAGAAATGCAAAAATACATAAATCCAGAGCTATTTTTAATCATCTGTCTTTGCTGGTTGATTGATTTGAGAATCGATATGTTAGAAAGTGATAATCGGTTCTGCTTGAAAAAACAACAAAATAAAAAGCACTAAAAATAAATTGTCCAGGAGTCAAATGTTATATGATGTTGAGAATAAATCAAGAGGGATAATTCCTGAAACCTATGAACAGTGTTGAAACAATGATTATTTACAATATATTCCCAAATAAGGTGAGATGGACTAGTTCCTGTGTGATCTCTAACTCCGAGCTTATCACTGCGGAACAAACTGATACACACAGGGTATTAGCAAATAAGACATTTTCAAATATTGCGTGATCTCACAAATAAACATAATTACAGGGTTGGTATCAATTTAGAAACAATAAATAGCAACATTTTCACTCATTCCAATAATTTCTTTTCCCACCAACAAATAAATTACATAAACTTTCTTTAAAAGAGCCAAAACTGACCTCATAAATGAATGTTGCCAGGGTTATAGGGTAAACAAACCCTGTTCCGTGGCAGCTAGCTATGGTATCCATCGAAGAACCAAACAATAAATAAAAGGCAATAGGACCAACCCGCTTGGTTGCAGCCCAGTTTACAAGCAGAACCATACACGATGTGATATCACCTCTTTAGTACTTTGGAATGTGACTCATTCCTTTATCAGAAGAATTCAAAGAATTCAAACAATGTTATTACAACAAACAACATTCAGTGCCCAATTAGACTAATAATCACACAAATTATGATCGCAGGGGGAGTAAGATATATCTATAAAAACCAGCGGTTGAAAAAAAATAGCAACATTTTGTACATGATTATGTAAGCTTATAAAAAGGTAAAAGCAGATACCACTTTCACTTTTTTAAAAAAAAGGTTGGAAAAGAAGCACCATAGGGAGGGATAAATAATAAAAGTTGTTAAGTAAGATGCGACAACAATGCATTTTCTATAGGAAATAATGCATAAAAATGCTCTACATACGCAGTAAGAACGGTTAAGAATATGTTTAAAAGTTTGGCAATTGATTTCCAATTCACATTGAGTCAGTTCTTAATCACGAGGGGGTTGCAATGATCAACACAATGTTCTTGACTCCCTGCTTTGTGGATCCGTGTCGGCCACAGATTCAAACGGTAAATGAAATTGGTACGGGTACATTTCAATCTGTAAGGTAAGAGATAGATGTGGTAAACAATCATGGCACCTGCAATCGCGGCGGAATAGGGTGTCAGTGAACGCGGGTCCCATTCAACGTTGATTTCAGGAAGCGTGCAGGTATCGTCTAACATTGATATATACGTTGACACTCACGCTACTGGAGTCAGTGACATGGCAGGACATTTCTGCCGTGATTAGAGATTACATAATCTGTATCACTACTATCCAATACCTTTAAATTGACCCAGATCTTATTCAACTGTATATGACTTTGATTTCATTCAATTTGAAATGATCTGGATAATACAAATTGAAACACTAAGTGCGAGTTGTCACCCGGTATCGGAGGTCTGAAGGTATTTTGACGTAAGAAATGAATAGTACTACTTTATATTCCTAGTCTGTGGAAGGTTTCTTCATTAAGGAACTTAGAGGGTTTCCCCCTTGCGCACTCACATTTCACAAGACAATTCTTCGTCAACAAGTTTCAACTTTATAGAAAACAAATATAAAGACCGCATTTTGTGCAAAATAATAAATGATGATACTGATATGTCCGTGCTATAAACTGCTCTTATGGCATAGTATAACTGTAGCCCACTTGCATAAAACACTACATCTATTCCTTGGATGGATTGACTGAGTTACGACCAGTCCAAACAACTGTACACACTATTTCATACAAAGCAGTCTCAATGCAGCAACACTAGCACATCATAAGTATTGGTTTGTATAAAATTGGCACCAAATCGTTTGAAATGTCTTACTCTAGATTTGCCACTACACTGCATATAAAAAGCGAAGATGATTTTTGTTCCCCCCGACTACCTGTAGACAACACTCGAAGAATGACATTCCAGAGTCACAATGTTCATGTTAACTCTCGGAAGAATTTCCTTTCATAATGTCTGCACACAGTCGAACATCTATCAATTCTACCTCATTTCCCCCATTCTCAGTGAAAAAAATTGGCAATTTACAAGTAAGAACATGTCAAACATCAAAATTTGTACACCTAGCTCATGAAAATCCCAACATTTTTTTCTTTACATTAGTACATTCAAATCTCATACAATTATTTTTACTCTGTACAATTGTCTAATTTAGTTTTTTGAACAAGTATATATATCACAATGGAGGGCGATAGAATAGAAATAAGAGTCAGTATAAATAAACCACACAGAGGAAGATCTCACATAAACAACAAAAAATCTCTCAAATCTTCATTTTAGAAAACATCAAATCCTCCTGCATCAAAATAAATGTATCTGACATAAAAATCAACAAATGTCTTTCCTACAAAATGTGATGGTCATTCCTCTATTTGTTACATTATGGAGGACAGTAATGTTCTTCTGATCCACATGTTTATATTTTTGAAGAGTTTTTCTTGATTAATTTAATTAGAATTTGTACTGATGTTTCACAGAGTCAACCAATGCTTTCTTATAACTATTACTCATAATCATACAATGAGAATTTTGAAACACAATTAGCTCATATCTTCTTAGAAGAAAGTATAAAAAGACACCTTAATATAATGCAGCTTTAGCTTACTTTAGGAGAGGAGGAGGAGGAGGAGGTAGAGAAGGGAAGAGGTAGGGGGTAACATTTGCTGGTCCCTTCTTTACACTCACAATGTACAGTAGCAGCACAATATGGTGCGTTGCCAGCCAAACTCCTTGGTCCGTTAACGTCAATCCAGACACAACAAATGTGTTTGCACTATCAAAACATAACACTACCTGCTGTGTAACATGCAACATTTTGAAAAGATACGCAATCCTAGACCTATTTTAACAAATTTGGTCTCCGTGCTCTATCTTCCCGACACGGACATTACCGTAATGAGATGCTGACTTCACTCAAACCATGGACTTTCACTTCTCAAACTATGTAACCCTGTTGATTTGAAAGCCTCTGGAAGAAAAATTTGCAGCCCAATTACAGGTGAGTGTGTTGTGGGGCAATTAACACGATCCACTCCAAAAGCATGATTTGAGTACACCCTGTAAACTCTTTTGTCAGGCAGTGAAGAAAATAAACGTGCAAATAAAAAAGGAGCATCTGTGCAGACTCAAGTTTTTCACACAGAGAATAATGCACAGTACGTCTCAGTGTCTAAGTGCATATCATTTCTGATTTTTAAACCATCTTATTGGGGTGCAATTGTACGATAATGCAAGCATTGTTGGGGTGACAAATAGGGTTTCCAGCAGTACTCTGCGTGTCAGGCCTTGAGGTTAGTGATATAATACTACAATGGTGGAGAGTAGGACAGAATGTTCCAGAGCACATACACAAGTTTGTGGTCTAGTGCTTTTACTTTCAGTGGACTGCCTGACCATGGTGTAGCCTATGGTTCAGGCTGTGAGGTATGTTGACGTGATACTGCGTGCATGGATGGACCCCTATGCCTTGTTGTCACAACTAAGTCTAGACAATGAGACTAAGCACCTGTTCAATGTCACACTTTCCTTGGGAAACCAGAGGGAAAATGTTAGTCTTGGTGTCCAGACATACCTGTGGTTGTGGCAGACCATCAAATACAAGCAGACTCCAAAGGCTGAGACCTTGGCTAACCATGGTTCAGGTCCCGAGATGTTGTTGTATTGTGCCTCTGAGGACTACTTACTGTTTGTAATACAATATTCCTCTTGGGAAAAAGCTGGTTACATCATGACCCACCCACTATGGGAGTTTACATTTGTTTCTACACATGTATCATCAACCTGCCTTGTTGCAATTGATCAACTAGGAACGCATTAGTTACAAAGATCCAATGGGTGGATTGATGTTTTACGTTTCTGAAGAGGATATCGTTTACTTGAATGCGTGTACAGATTTCACATTAAATTGATTGGATGCGTTCTTTGGATTTATGTGGACATAAGGGCTTTTTAACAAAGAAGTAAAAACATGAAAATGAACATCGTTGAAGAGTATAATGGAAGTGAATCGTATGATTCAAATTTTAAAAGATATTAGCATTTTATCATGACAAGACTTCAGATTCACAGAGGAAACTGGTAAGTCTGTAAGGCACCTTGCAAAAAGTTACATCCCACAAAAACTGCAGACTTCCTTCCATATTTCCCCCAAATTTCCCTTCTTTTTGCTTCTTACTTTAAACCAAATCCTGTAACCTTTACTCCAATACTTGTAGCCTGCATGGCCGTGTGTAAACATGATGTGAGTGCTATCATGTCTATACGAGCCATTCAGAAGTAACCGAGAGAGAGTCTTCACATCCCCTCGAGAAGAGAAGAAACCAACCACAAGGGGGTGTGGGGTGTGGGGGGGGGGGCAGTGACGATGTTTCTATGATTGGCATAACAAAACACCCCAAAACAAATTTACTCTCGGGAAAAATATGTAAAGATGTCTGCAGCTTTTTGGAAGTTAAAAACTTTTCTTAAGGATATGATGACAGCACATGTAGGGTTGAAATAAAAAATAAAAAAACACGAGATAACCATCATGCTATAGGGATGCCGGTTACACTTTACCCCAGGGCCTGAACATTACTTTAAATGACACATCTCCATACAAAAAAATCACCTGAAATATGGGCAAAGTAAACATTTATCCAGGACCTGAAATCAGGATGTGTGACGGCGAACGGGCACCCCTGAATAACGATAATAACTCCAATAATAGTTTAAAAATTGAATGAAACCTACTACAGAAAGATACAAAAATAATTTGTTTGGAAACTATCACCATCTGAGGTTTGCGAGGACGACCAGGCAGGTGAGAAGGGCTGAGAGCAACGACGCTCTGTGATTGGACGATGGGGCGCCCCCGTCTGCTGGTGGGCGGGTAGGACGGTAGATAGGGTCGTCAAACACCGTGCTGAAGGTGAACATGTCATCCACGTTATCGTTGGGCCCGGCACCTGACCCGCTGCCGCTGCCCGAACCACTGCTCTCTTCTTCTGTAGGGGTGAAGGGGTGTGGGAGGAGGAGGAGGAAGGGAGAGGGGGAGGAAGGGGTGCGTGAGAGGGGGGAGAAGGGGAGGAGAAGGGGGAGGAAGGGGTGTGAGAGGAGGAGGAAGGGGTGGGAGAGGGGGGAGGAAGGGGTGGGAGAGGGGGAGGAGTGGAAAGAAAGAAAGAAATCACCAATTAAATGGAAATCATAGAAAAAAGGTTAATGGAAGGAATACAACAGAAAAACAACGAGGGAAAGAACCAGAATGAGTAAAGTAGATTGAGGCAGGAATGGTGGGTGAGAAAATAGGAGGGACAGAGGGAGAGGCAAGAAATAAATCGGAAAGCAAAGGGAAACAGGAAGATATGGAGAAGCAAAGAGAGAGAGAGAGAGGGAATAACAAAGTATGAAACAACATCCTATAAAACAGAAGCAGCTATTTCATTTAGCATATCCTAATGGATCAATTCTTTGAAATCTTTGAATACCTGTTTGCAGCACCTTGTTTATTGAAAAGCCTGCTAAGGTACTATTTCAAGAGCTGCAAGAGTACATGTGAAAGTTTCTTGGTAAAATATATTTTTACCCCAAGTGGCTCAGGACACTGTAATCCCCTGTGAAAAAGTTACCAACGACATATGTTTTTAAAATATATATATGTGGTCTAAAGGGTCTTTCACATCGCAGTCTGGGGACTGAATTAATTGGGAAATCACAATCAGAGCCCTGGTCACTGGATATAAGAACATGTTGTGCACACATATGTGCACCATCTCCACTCCTTGGGGAGTATTTCTTCCCCATTGCACAATATCGGTGCTGGGTCGAGATCATTCACATAATCATTCACCTCCTACAAGGTACACATTCATACTCCTGGGTGGAGAGCAGCAATGTAGAAAGTTTTTTGCTGAAGGACACATGTGCCATGGTTGGGATTGAACCTGGGACCTTGAGATCTTCAGTTACAGTTCACAACCACTACACCATGGCATATCTATCTCCATTTCATGACATCAGGGTAGTTTAAGATTAATCACAGCTCCCTGTTAGATAACGCAGACTTGAAAAGTGTCCCCCACAAAACCCTTAATTTTCCCCCCCGGTACTTACCATTGTCATAGAAAGGGACGTCGTTGCCATTCTTAGCCTGCTGCAGTATATCCGTTATCCTCTCCAGTCTCTCCCGCTGGATACGGATGGCCGCCACCGGTCTCTTGGAGGTCACCTCCACCTCAGGGTTGTTCTTCTGGTTGGCAGCCCCGTTGCCCATCAGATCATGCACGTACCTGAGAGGGGGAGGGTAAGGATGGGGGACAATCAACTCATTAGTTGTCCATGTAATCTTTATTTTACTGGTTCTCTCAGTAGTAGTAAGATGCATTGATCTGTTACAAAAAGCCAAAAGTTAACAACAATTTGATGCCAAAGTCCTCTATCAAAGGCCTGTTGGATCAGCTAAGCTGTCTTGATATTGGGTGCTAACCACTTTCTCAGGTTGTCCACTAGGCTCATGCAAGGGCGACTCATTCTTTTTAAGACAAATAAACTGAGAAAAAGATGACCAAGCGGGGACCTGAATCTGCATCCACTGCTTGCTAGGCATTAGGTGTCGTTGTTGCAAGTCTGTGAAAAGATTACACAGGGGCTCAGGACGCTTTTTATATCTCCCACAAAGCAAAACATAGCCCCTGTCAACCACAAGAGGGCCTCTGTGCAAAAAAAAAAATCCTCATGAAATATAATGGATCAACGAGTCTGCTTGAAAAGTTGCCCCTGCATTTAATTCTAAACTAGTTGACCTATTGCGCATTGCTACCAGTACTGCTCTACAGAGGGCAGCAGACATCTATCACTCTATCAATGGTAATCAATTCAGACTGGAAGTGGCTATTGTTTGCACTTGATGATTCCATTCCCTTCCAGGGATTTAAGGTAATGGGTAGACCCATGACCAGGACCAACACAATAGACCAGTTAGTAATTACACCATGGTCGGACAATCCACTGAATAATTACTACTAGACTGCTGACTGGGATTTTTGCATGAAGCTGTGTTAGATAATGGATGTAAAGACACTTTGCAGTGTGCCTGGAACAACAATAGAAGCAGATGCAAAATGGTGGAATGTTCTTTTACTACCTTCTTAGAGCTGAAAAGCGGTTGCCATATCTGCATGATTACCAGTTGAAATGTAGTCCACTATCTCATGAATTTCCATTTTACCTAAGGAGTACTGGTAGTGCCATTGACGTGAGGTCATTTTCTACCAGCAATAATCTGCTCATGCGCAGATTGCAATAACGAAGTGGCTCATTGTTCACATGAAGAAATCCTCTAGCGATAAAATGGTTGAAATGCAACTTGATCCCGAATGGATTATATATCTATTCATCTGTTTACACTGACCTGCCAACTCCTTCCCCGTTCCAGCAGTTCTCTTCCACGGCGACATCCTCTGCCACCGTGTCGCACACCATGTAGGGCAGCACATACCAAAACGGCCTGCTGTCCGCTAGACGCTTCAGCACCTCTCTGGTCAGCCGGTCGAGGTGGCCGCCGTTCACCGTAGAGGTGGGGGCCACGGCAGACTGGCCGTTCTGTGTGTGCAGAGAATAATTTCGGATTAAATATTTGATCACAGCAATTCCAACAATGACTGCTGTACATCTCTGATTCTGTGGTGCAATCTGCCCAAAATGTGTCGTAGATTGCACCACTACACCAGGACAGTTATTTCCAGGGCCCTGTTGCATAAAACTGACCATTGATGGTAACTTTGCTATCAATGGCAACTTCTATGGCAACCTTTAATTTGATTGGCTATCTAGCGATGTTACCATGGTAGTTATCAGTGATGGCAGAGTTACCAATGATGGTATGTTTTATGCAACAGGGTGCTGGTTTGTGTGTGCGGAGGGGAGGTGGAAAGAGAGGGTGCACATTTAGGAATTACAGGGGAACATTCATAATAAAAGTTTGTATCTATGTAGCATCTAATATGAAACAATACCGTCTCTCCGAGGAGGTGGGTGCCACAGCTGATTGGCTGTTCTGTGTGTGTTGGGGGGGGGGGGGGGGGGGGAATGGGGGGATAGTGAAGAGAGGGAGATAGAGAGATTACAGGAAAATACATAAAGATTTCAGTAAGGCTATCTTTCTCTTCCTGTTTCTTCTCCTACTGCCTCTCCCATTTTTCTGCTTTTTCTTCTCCCTCTCTTCTTCTCTCTTCTCTTCCCCTCTTCATTATCACTTTCCTCAGCAACTCTCTCCCATTACCACGTTGCCATCTCTCCCCCCAAAACACACATGCTTTTACATCCCAAGCTAGTAACCAAAATGGTTGTACTACTGGGTAACATTTTTAGTATCATCAAAATTGTTCTCCTCCACCTTCTCCTTTTCCTTGTCCCTCTCCCTCTCTTACTCTATCTCTCTCTCTCTCTCTCTCTCTCTCTCTCTCTCTATCTCTTTGTCTCTCCCTCTCTCTCTTTGTCTCTCTCTCTCTCTCTTTGTCTCTCTGTCTCTCTCTGTCTCTCTCTCTGTCTCTCTCTGCCTTTCTCTGTCTCTCTCTCTGTCTCTCTGTTTCTCTCTCTCTCTCTCTCTCTCTCTCTCTCTCTCTCTCTCTCTCTTACTCTTATTCTCTCATTCTCTTCCCCTCCTCATAATGAACATACTCATCAATTCCCTCCCACTATTGTTTTGCCTCTACAGCACACCTCTTTACCCCCTTGTAACAAACATTGATGTCCTACCGATTGACTTACAACTCTCGCTCTGCCCTCTCTCCTCCTGCCCTGCCTCCCGTCTAGTCCTGCTTCATCTGGTCCCCCCGTCCTGTTGGCCTTCTTCAACGCCGCCTCCACCATCGCCTTCTTCACCACCTCCATGTCTGTTGCTCCTTCTGCTCCTGTTGCTCCAGCAGCCTCCTCCTCCTCCTCCTCCACCACCATCTCATCATCCTCAATCCTCAAGTCCTCAGGGTTCCCTGCATCCAACCCGTTGGTGAGTGGCGGCGCGGCAGCAGCGTCAGTCTCAGTCTCTCTGCGGTTCCTAAACCGGGAGGGCACACCACACCCGTTGAACACCTGCAGAACGAAAAAGATAAAAAGGAGATGGATCAAAGGCTACTGTAGTGTCATGGAAAATGAACATGTTGCCATAGAAGCTGGTTCTACTCAATGTGGTTCCTAAACCTTGAGGGCACATCAAACCTATTGCAGAGCTGCCAAGTCTCCCTGATTTCGCAGGAGACTCCCTGAAAATAGACCAACATTATTGCATTTGATTCCAACACATCACCCAATATCCCTGAATATTGATAGATTGTTGTCATTGGGTTTTATGCATTTGATAGACATCTCCCTGATTTCTGATGAAATTTCCCCAAATCTTTCTTATTGTTGAATTCCAGTGTTGGTAGCCCTGCTATTGAACACCTGCAGAACAAACAGATGAAAAGACAGTGGATTAATGGCTACTGTAGTGTGACAGAAAAAAAACATGTTGCCAAGTTAACTGGTTCTAAGAGTCTGTGATCATAACAGAGGTGACACTGACACTGAGATTGCCCAACACAAGCCTGCTAGATGCTGATAGATCGGCCAATACCTCAGTTCGCTTACACACAGAAACATTAAGAACAAGAAGAGTGTTGCAATGATAAACATGTACCCAAAATACTGTGCACTACCTATTGGTATTGGATGCCCGGGCAACAAGCAAGGGTAAATTTGTAAAATGATTAACAAACTGTTTAAGATATGCAATCTCATTTAACTTGTAGATGATGATGTAAGCTGTTTTACCAATATCAAAATAAAAGATAATTGTGAAATCACCCCCCCCCCCCCACACACACACACACAAACAAACACAAACACAAAAGTCTGGTAGAACATACCCACTACCCAAAGTAAGCTCAAAACTGACATGCAGTATAAATCAGTTGAACTAGACAACATTGTGATTTATGGCAGTGCAGTTGGCTAGAAATACCACACAAACTGGTCTCTTGATTGGACTGGAAAGGTCGAGCCAAACAAGCCTTTAATGTTCCACTCATGTTTGCTCCCTGCTCCTTGGAATAATACAAACAGGTGGCCCCCAATTATGTGATTGAGCCATGGACAGGTGTAGCCTTGGACCCCGTTGAGGTGCAACTATGCACCCCTGTAGGGGCGAGACTCCTACCCCTGCAGAGCTCCTATACATTGTTTCACTCTTCAATACCCGCTACTGTTCACCAATTTCTGGTTAAACATCTCCTGGCCCAAACTGGAATGTCTCTGCACGCGATGTATTTCCCCTCTTCTTTTCCCCCCATCATATTAGCATAAAAAAACAAATCACTTTACCCGATGAAATCTAATGATACCCGCCAACAAAAATGATATATAAATTCATACAACAGATAGCAGCTGGCCATGTCTGCATGGCTGTTTTGATGTTGCAGGGAAATAGAGGGGGCTTCTTGAAATCATTGGATATAGCGGCCATCGGTGTGAAATGAAGGAAGAAGAGAATCGAGAATTAAAATAAGATGGGGAATAAGGGGCAGCGGATGGACGAGAATGAAGGAAGACAATTACCAAGAACTACGTCTTGTGAGAAGAAAAGGGAGGGGTAAGAATAGAAGAATAGGGAATTACACAAGGAGGGAGACAAACAAACTAACAAACAAACAAACAAACAAACAGACAGACAGACAGACAGACAGACAGACAAACAGATCAGCAGCCAGTTAGCAAATCAGAAGGTGCATAAATGGGTTGCCATAGAAACCATCATGAGTTGGGCTGGCACACACCCTATCAGGAGGCCTATCATCATAATATGAATCTATATGGTCAGCTGGCGAGCAGGGCAGATTTCAGCCACTCATACATGGATCTTTCAATCTCAACAAGCTTTGAGGCATACACAATACCCAACAATCTAAATATGTGGGCTTTTCATGACACTCGTATTCATTTTGTTTAAAATAACTTGTGACTAGAATGTTTTCTTAAATATTTGCTCATCTAGCTATTCTGCAGTTAATTTAAAAACAGGCCGCCGTATCTGTGTGTAATGATTCCAAATGAACAAGACCTTTAAATCACACAAACATGGTACATTTACTGGGTAGTTCAGAACACAACGGATCCTTGGGAAGGGCTCAATCAGAACAAGTTTACGACCATGTTGTAGAGAAAACAAGGAGGAAAATACTAAATACTAACAATATTTATACAAAACATAAAAAATTTCAACCTTGAAAATAGTTGGAAGTTACAAGGAATGCAAGCTCCCAAGTTGGGGAGATCTGGTACAAGATATGAACCTCAACTGTATTGTAGATTCAACAAATTCTCTTTTGTTATAGTTCTGATCTTCTGACCTCTATTACAGCTCACTGCTAAAGTAGGCTAATCCAACAGACCCATTGCATATACATCAACATCTACTGACGAGTCTATATAAATTCTAATAATCCTAATGTTGTTTGAATTGGAAGTAGAACTTGTAGAAGGTACCCAGTGAAGGGTTACTCATCAGGTAGAACAAGGGGCAGTTTCTTATAGTCCCATTTAAAATTTGATTTATTTGGAAAAACGCAAGGAATTTTAGCTTCCCTCAATAGAGCATACTGTCACTGATGGTAGGTCAGAAAATGTTACCGCTCTTATAGTTTGAAATATTCAACTTACTGTGTCAAATAACCCCAAAGCAATGCAGCTCCCTTTCACTTTAACATAATGTTCCTTTAGAACGGAGAGATAAAAACACCTGAACACATCCCCGAAGAGTACGGGAAATCCTGAAACAGAGTCTGCATTCAAAGACTACTACAAGCATAACCCGTGCTCTTACAGCTTGCTATTTCTTTGCCCAAAGGACTAGATTTGCAGATTACTTTTCATATTGATCAAATTGTTATATGGGGGAAGGAATGCACAGGGAGAGGAAAGAGTGCATGGAACGAACATACATGGCCTGCATCTTGCGTATTCTGGGGGCTTTCGCTGAAGAGTACTTGCACTGGGCAAAGGGCAGTGGGGGCACATTGTGTTGGCTAGACTGCACTTCCCAAGTCCTCTATACTAGTACTACAACACTGCTCTCTATTTCACATGCCCTGTCAAGCTAGCAGTGAACATATCACTCAGGACTCAGACTCTACTAGCCTTCGCAATGGGGGAAAAATAGAGAACATGCGCAAGAAATGAAATAGCCCCTGAGAAAAATTCCATTTCGTCAAAGAGTACAATGCATAAGATGTCATCATGCGTAAGGAGTGGCCCCCGCAAATGTGTTCAATTTTTACCCAGAGTGCTGAACATGAAAGACGAGGGACTCATGATTCTAGTCGAAACATTCTCCCATCGTCACGGGTCTCTATTGACTTTGCTGACTTTACTTTTGTGACCATTCCTTTGCATGATCCTATGAAATTACAGAAAGGGACCCTGTGGTCTTGACCACTCCCTTACCTAGGCCCTGTTGACCTGTCAACACATCAAGTTGTTTGGGTAAGAAAGTATGATTTTTACCATTTTATCACATTTGTGTAATATTTTGAGAGCAGCAGGGATGATTTCTACCAAACAAAATCATGCAGTGTTTCGGGAGAAGACTGCACACATTGGGTGGGTGGGACGGGGGGGGGGGGGGGGGGGGCATTTTGATGGAAACATTAAAAAGACAGGGAATATTAATCAGGGCTGAGGAACGTAAAGACATGTCTGCAGAACGGTGGAAGTGGAAATAAAACATACACTGAAATAAAATGGTCAATGGATTGATGTGTAGATGCAAGTGACGAAAGAAAATCTACACAGATTGGATGATACAACAGAGATCTACTACTCCTACTGTACAGTGCAAATAGAATGCACAGTGAAGAAATATGGTGGAATGGAAGGGAAGGGGAAGGGGGTGCAAAGAGAGAAAGAGAATCTTAAGACACAGTGCAAGACTCTCACAGGGGAAGGGCTAACCCCAATGTTGTCTCGGGGAGTCAATTTCGTTCCATCACTGGCGGGCATGGTTTTGGGTGCACTGCGCGACGCAGAATCGATCAGGTTCTAGGGCAGTCGATTGTCAAGCCTGACACGTCCCATCAAGACTCCTCTCTTGCCCTTTGTGCGCCAGCAACAAAGGGTGACAATAGGGGGAGGGGGGTGCGGGGAGGGGCGAAAGGTGGGCCATCAATAGGGAGGGATTACAAATATTCTGACAAGAAGAATACAGGGAAGAATGGATCTTGAACGCCAGGTGATTAGATTTCTCTTAATGTAAGTGTGAGGGTGAGTCGGGTCAGGTCTATCATGGTGACTGGGTGGATGCTTGTTGGAGCCCCTTCTCCACACTCCTTCCCCCTTTCAACTGAACTCCTTCTCTTCCTCTATGCATACCACCACTTACCATTTCCCCCTTCTATTGATCGCCACACAAGAAAAACAAATGCCTCTAAACTTAAATTAGGACAATGCTGTTTAACTAAATAAGATCTACACCAACAGGTATTTCTTCCTCCCACACCCATACAACAAAAACTTGGATCATCTAGAAAATTGCACTCAAACAATGATTATCAACTCAATTATCTATCGACTCAGATATCAATGTACATTTACAACTTATCAAGACAAGTCAAATGTTCTAAAATCCATAAATATTTGGTTTAGTTTGTTTTAATATTTACTTAACTATAAAAAAATAAACTTTCAGTAAAATTCTTGTGATAATTGAAATGAAAAAAATAACTTTCAAAAGTATCAGAATTGTTGAAAGACAAAAGGACATTGTATCATAGGTACGGTAGCAAAATTAAAAAATCTTATAACCTCAATTGAATGCACTTTTACGAAACAATCTGTTCCCTGTCAAATTATGCTTCATGGACCTAATCACAACACAAAACACATTTTTTCTGCAGGAAGGGGAAATTGATTCTATCCTTTGCCTTTCCTATTTCCTGCGTCGGAAATTTATTCTAAAAAAGGAAATGAAATCTGGCACAGTTTTAGACACCACTTTCCATATCTTGTTTTCATACCTCGTAAAAAAGAGAGAACAAGCCCCCACATTTGCTATGAATAACAAAAGAATGGCTTCAAAACAGCAGGAAAATGTATTTAAGATTGTCATGTTCAACACAACTGATGAAGTATAGAAGCAATTATGAGATGGTAATATGACAGATTATGGCTATAGTGTGGTACATTAGCATATTCCAATAAGAAATGATATTCATGTGAAACATTTTAATGGGATAGTTCACCATGAAAGATAAGTTAGTTTCAATAATCAGACAGGTGATTTAACATCTGCTAGTTCAGAAATGGATTTATTGCACACCCTGTCACACCCTGGCTGCTGACATGTCTGACCACAAACCCATTTTCTGCTTACTAAAACATGATAAGTATACTTGTCTCACCAGACATCGTAATTGTGCCAATTCTGGGAGCCGTTGCATAAAACTTACCATTAATGGTAACTTTGTTACCAATGACAACTCATACTTGAATTTGATTGACTGTTGAGCAATGTAACCATGGCAGTTACCATTGATGACAGAATTACCATTAATGGTGATTTATGCAACAGGGCCCTGGTTTTCACACATAAAAATCATGATTATGGAAGATATAAACAGGTTTTTGTTTTTTTTTTGCTTACCTTGTTTGATATTGAGAGGGCATTATCCTGCATAGCCATAATAGCCTCTGAGATATAAATGTCTATGGTGCCCAGGAAGATCTCAATGTTTTGTATATGTATCATCCGCTCTCCTAATGCCGACATCGCATCTGCAGGGAGGGGAGAGAAAAATAAAGATATGGAGGGACAGATAGAAGCAGAGAGAGTGGCCAAGAGACAGACAGACAGACAGACAGACAGACAGAGAAAGAGATAGAGATAGAGATAGAGATAGAGATAGAGATAGAGATAATGAGAGAGAGAGAGAGAGAGAGAGAGAGAGAGAGAGAGTGAGAGAGAGAAGTGACAGAGAGGTGACAGAGAATTGAGAGCCAAGTGAGAGACAGAGATAGAACAGAGAGCAGATGAGAAAGAGACAGACAGACAGAGAGAGGGGTGAGAGAGACATATGCATAGATAGAAAGAGAGAGAGAGAGAGAGAGAGAGAGAGAACAGATAACAGGACAGAAAGAAGAAGAGAGAGAAGCAGAGAAAGAAAGATATATAGAAAGAAGAGAGGGAGAGAAAGATTGAGAGACAGCGACAAACAGAGAGGAGGAGATTATTGATGAGTAATAGTTAATTACCTAATTATACTCATGTTTTTTGGAAAGAAAAACACAATCAATTCCTCGTAAGCATACACGAATTACTCATCATTCAAACAATCATAAAAAAGGGAATAAAAATATATACACATATGTTGGCACTGACATTTGACCTGCACAGTTACAACATTTGGGGAAATGCTACAGGAATCAGGTTAATTAATGGATAAACATGATAAAAAAAAGTAGAATAAAGTTACAGAGATGACACAGTTGATTAGAGGTACCAATTTCCATAAATTTCATGACAACATATATTTACATACGTCTCCACCTCTCTATATATATTCACAACGTTTCTCTTTTCTATATTCTCATCTCTCTCTCTCTCTTTCTCTGTCTGTGTGTCTCTCTCGCTTTCTCACTCTCTCTCTTCCCAGTCTCCCCCTTCATCGCGATTCTTCATCTTCAGCATGATTCAAACCTGTAGAGTGTAATTATAAACCACATTTTTGACAAATGAAAATAGATAGTGAGAGTGAACTAAAAAGGAGTGACAAATTGGAAGAACCGGACCTTTACTCTGAAACCATACACCCTCTATACTGCTGACGAGCCAAGAGGAGAGAGAGAGAGAGAGCAGAAAGCCCACAAAATGAAATGGGAACTTGGGATGGAATTGAGCACTTTTCGAGATTCCTTCTGCTTATCTCATGAGTGGTGCGCTCCTGGTGAGTCATCCATTGCCAGGGTTACGGATGTTTTCTTCAAAGGCGGTGGGGGTAGCATGGGAGATGTGGCTGTCAGGAGGTGTGGGCTGGTAATCACTCTATTCATAGTCTTAGACATCAGACTTTATTGCCACTATGCTTGGTGCTTTGCAAGCAGTACACTGTGCATTGTTGACATCACCATTTGTTGACACATTTTAGTTTCTTGCTACTTGGATGGAACTGTCATGCTTTACCGGTATATAACATTGGTTGAAATTTTATCTTTTGTTGACTCTGTATTCTTGTGATAGAATGTACTGATAATATGGCTTGATTTGAGCAGTTTTGTTAATTTATCCTGAATCAAACCCCTTTTGATCCACATCCAATGTGGATCAAAAGGGTTTCACATCAGTTTCTCATATTGCGTAGGGTTGCGTATCAACGAAACGCCTGCACCGGGCTACACAACACTATGCCGATGGGTACGCAAGGTGGAAGCAAATAATGAAATACAATCGCTCTTTAACTCTAGGCAACTCTTAACGAACCTAGTATATAAAACCCTGCAGGTGATTTTTTCTTTAACAGGAGCAGCGAAATAAAGCATGAAAAGGGGAATCTTTTTGTGTTGTTTTAAATCTTTGTAAGTTCACATTTTTGAAAAGTACTCCAAAATACTCCTAAGGCACATCTGATCACTCTATGAAATAACAAAGAAAAAAGAAAAATGAATTTAAAGAAGGGACATTACAGACTTTATCTGAGCCTAGCAATTACAGTGTTTGAAAAGACAATATCCCTACCTAATACCTATACCACCAACGCTGCATGACTCATCTCAAATGACGAACAAAGGGATGAAACATTTGCTGCTTGTTTATATTGTTTACAATGTGCACTGTGGTGTGCGATCTCTAGTTTCAGTGTACAAGCACAGTATCTACCAGTAATGGCCAGACGTTTTATGTTTATATGAATAGCTTAAGGCACAATTCTGAAGCATTTCATTTTCAGTTTTGACAAAAGCATGTTGCTTTCCTATTTAAATACTTTACATCAATCTATCAAAAATAAGCATTAACTGTACAACATCTTAAAGAAATCTTCATATTCAATTCAATTTGATTTTGACCTTCGCATGAAAAATGTTTGAAATTAGTTAATACTATATTGCACTGACAAGTATTCACCAATAGGTTTATCATGATAATGCTGTTCATAATAGGGTCTGATTTGCGGAGACTAGTCCCACAGCCAGTGTAGCTGAACTGTTGTGTGTAAAGCAAATGAGGCATGGACAACATGAGCACACACAGCTCACCGCTACAAAGACCTATCAGCTGGCTTGCCAATTACAGCAGCCCTACACCCTCCCCCCCCCCCCCCCCTGTTCATTCATTGGGGATAGGGCAGCACCAGAATGAACAATGTGCAGAGAATGGGGTTGTTTCTTCATGTTTTAAATGAACTCTCTGAAGGGTCATGTGGTTATGGGATGTGGTTCACGTGTAATGGAAATGATGTCATCCGTTGGAGGTTGTGCGTGAATGGGTTGTGTATGTGTACTACAATATGGCACGAACATTAGTATGAATGACTTCTGAACTACTCATGTACATGTTCTTTGCATGATTGCATCTGCGTTGCGAGAAGATGACTGTTCCCTATATCTATCATTGACATCACTGTACTTGTGGTAGTGTTGAACAGATGGGGATGTTGTGGTAAGACAGTACGAGAGTTAAATGCCTTTGTTCAAAATATTTCCTGTGCCATAATGTCTTGGTTCCATGTGTCTACAGGAATCAAACAAAAAGACCTTAGAGGCAGGCTAAATCTCTACATTTTCATCTACCAACTACAAAAGAGACAATTGTTACATATGTGCCTACTTTGTCTAGAATTACAATTCAGTTCACATACATCTTTTAAATAATTGTTTGTTTACAAAATAAATGAGGTTTAATTTATGAATTTTCTCTAGTTATACATATTCACTTGTACCGCCTGAAGATGTTTTTGATTGGATTTAATTAATTGATATAAAAACTGAATCTTGAAAAAATGAATAAAGTAACAAATACATATAAAATTTGCAAATCCTAGACATTAACACTGTTGATACCATATATGGTGTGCAAAACAAGTACAAATCTGTCAATCTGTCATTTAGAAACCACTAAAACATTGATATTCTCAAGCTAAATATCATGAATAATGAATAAGAAATCTCAATGATACTTGACGGAACCCAAGGTTGAAACGATGATTGATATCCCCACCATGTGACAAGGTTTCATTTCTGGCGTCAGACAGCACCAGTTTCATGGTAACAGTGGACACCACTCACAGATGAGTCAGAGCAGCCGAGTCGTTGTCAGCGACTAACGAAGATGACATCATGAATTAAGCATAGGGACTGCAGTTACTGGGTCAGGCAAGCACTGTTCACATACTGTGTTTGGAGTCCCCTTTGCATTATCTTGCTTCTAGGATTTCAAGAATTTCAGGGTTTGACTGCATTTATTAGATTCCATCTCTTCCTTCTTCATTTGTATGTGTCTCGTGTGTACCTTCTTCGTTCTACATATTGCTGTTCCTTCTTCCTTCTTAAAATTCTATCTCCTTTCCCCCATCTTCTCCCTTCTATCTCCTCCTCCTCCTCCTCCTCCTCCTCCTCCTGGACCTTGCTACTCCATCTCCTTTCCTACGTTCTTTCTAATTTCCTTCCCTCTACCACACCCTCATTCCTGCTTCTCCTCCCTCTTTCTTATTCCTCCTCCTCCTCCTCCTCCTCCTCCTGGACCTTGCTACTCCATCTCCTTTCCCCCATCTTCTCCCTTCTATCTCCTCCTCCTCCTCCTCCTCCTCCTCCTCCTCCTCCTCCTCCTCCTCCTCCTCCTCCTCCTCCTCCTCCTCCTCCTCCTCCTCCTCCTCCTCCTCCTCCTCCTCCTCCTCCTCCTCCTCCTCCTCCTCCTCCTCCCTCCTCCTCCTCCTCCTCCTCCTCCTCCTCCTCCTGGACCTTGCTGCTCCATCTCCTTTCCTTCGTTCTTTCTAATTTCCTTCCCTCTACCACACCCTCATTCCTGCTTCTCCTCCCTCTTTCTTATTCCTCCTCCTTCTTCAATCCCATCATAGCATGATTTGGGAGCCCAGACATTCTATTTACCCAGGCTGTTTCTCTGAATTCCCTGGGCTCCAGAAGGACCCAAATAACAAGTATGTTTGAAACCCAAACGAATCTAATACACGATTATCTGTTTATAAAAAAAAAAAAAAAAAAACAGCCATAAATATGTATGAAAGTGAGCACCGCCATACATTAATCTTTTATTTACCTTTGAATTGAAAAGCCAAAATATGGATTTATGAATATATGTGGCGTCGGGGGCAGAGAATGAATCATACAAAATTTCAAGGGGCCAGACAGCCTACAAAATTGCATGCTAATTTGGAAAAGTAGCGCTTTATGTTGTGGTGTGTCTTGATAGTTGATTTTATCACAATCGCTTGAGCAAATTTCCTGATTACGTCATGCATGCATCTGCAAACAGTATGGGTACACTACGCAATGTATTACATAACATCACCAGCTGGCGGCTTGTCACTTGCTATGTGGGCGGAGGAAATAGTATGCTTTGGTTTCAACTAATAAAAACACTAATTTACTTTGATTTTGAGATAATATTTGACACAGTGATTTGATTTCAAGCTAAAAAAAGACACAGATTCAGATTTTGTCTAATATCCCCAATCAACAAATAGCAAGCTATTTTGCCAATTGCTATGGACCCAACTACAAAGCTCAGACTAGTCGGCCCGCAAAGTCCCATAGGAAAGAAACCAAGTAGGCCATCATTGCTTGCTACTAAGAGGGTTTATAAAATGTCAGACCAAAGAAATATCTACGTTCTTGCCTCAACCTTAAGACAATTCTGTTGCATGCTACCCTTGTTTGAGAAAAATGGGTAGGTTGAATCAAGGTACTTGTACATAAAGACACAGGAACAAAAGCTCATCATCGGTTGTAGGCAGGGCAGCGGTAGGATTATGTTCCCCTTTAACGCAGTTGCCCCGAGAAATGGGGAAAGGGATTTGAAATGGGATGAGGAGGTGGGAAGAGGTGGAGGAGGAGGAGGGAGACCTGGCCGGGATGAGATAGAGGCAGGGGTTTGATGGATCTTGCTGCCAGGCGACTTACAGCACACAAGGGAGAGGATGAACTTGGCCAAGAGATAGATAATTCATGGACGGCAGTGCTTGATGGGGGACCTTGATGATATCAGGTCGTCACATGAATCCTTCTGTGTGAGGTCTTTACTTACTTTCTTTCTCTCTTTCTATTTCTTTCTTCTGGTTATATCTCTCATTTCTCTCTTCCATCTCTACCTCTACCGGTATACAATACGTCTCTACCCCCATCTCTCTCTCCCTCTCTCTCTCTCTCTCTCTCTCTTTCTCTCTCTCCCTCTCTCTAGCTCTCTATGTAACTATCTCTCTTTCTTTCCTTCTCTTTCTCTCCAACTCTCTCCCTCCCTATCTCTGTATCCATATATATATATATATATCCCCCTCTTCCTCTCTCTCTTTCTTTCTCTCTCTCTCCCTCTCTCTGTATCTCCCTCTCCCTCTCTCTCTCTCTCTCCCTCCCTCTTGCCCTCTCTTTCTCTCTATTTTAAACACATCTTCCTTTCTTTCATCGTCTGTTTTCTTCACGTTCAGTGTCTGCCTCTGGTGCCCATTTTTGTGATTTATTGCTTTCTAAAATATTACAAATTCCCTTTCAATATACCATGGACACATTATGTCTCATCTAGGACTATGTCTATATGGTGGGGTTGAGGGGGGGGGGGATGCAGGCAAACGGGATTTGTACGAGGGGGAAGGCAGGACAGCTGGGTGACTCAACTGGTGCAAAGTGGTTCAAGTAGAGACATTTGTGATTTAGATATGAATTCTGAAGTGGAATTTGATCAATGAGTATATCATATTACACCAATGCATTTCTAATACGTGACATCGCTCTTCTTCATCTCTCCCCCCTCTCTGTTCTTTTTTTCTCCTTGACGCTATAAACCTAAACGCTAAAGGTTACATTAAGATTGATTCTTGGATTTAGCAAGAAAAAAAAGCTATTTCAATACTGTTTCTAACCAAAAGATTAGCATGGTGACACTTAACTTCCTTGTCTTTACTGGACACTATTGTGACATCTACTATTCCTGTACAAGACATGAAAGCATTCAATTGTTACATGATGTCATCCTGTGTTTGTTGTCCAGTCATTATGCTGTACTGTCATGTCATGTTACAGAACATTATCCTACCTACACACACATCTCTATCTTGACAAAGCATAATAAATCTAATTCAACGGAATTGAAATTGTGTAGAACAGATGTAAACACTGATTACTCACAATAGCTGTCATGTTCTCAGACAATTTCATTTCAATCACGGCCTTTTACGTACAGACTTATAAAATAGACCAGTTTCTTCATTCTGTCATCTAACAACTACCCTGAGGATGATTTCTTCAACCACTACCTCTGTATTCTTTTCCCTTCTTCTTGGGAAGATAATTTTCCTGCATAAAGTCTATGTATGTAGACTAGGTATAGTTATGTTTGGATCTAGTCTGATTATATCAGCCGTTTGTTTAGAAACAGTGTCACAATAACCTAGATTTAATCATGTATTATAAGACATGGACAGTTCATAGTCTACCTCTTTCTGATTTATTACATTTACCTGTCTTTAGTGAACGAAATGCAATGGCTGATAGCACATCTATTTAGTTGCTGCTAGGTTAGGCAACCTCTGACCATCTTTGGAGTGACCATGAACAATAAACAGTATCAAATTTGGCATACAATAATTGAAATTGGCCCAAAGAGTCTGCATATGTCAGACTAGGGGGAATCTGGACAAAAAGTGGACTCTGTCCTTCTGAAGTGTTTGCTGGGTGATTCATGCATGTATGGACACAGTGAATCCAAGAGCCTAATCAACTCATACATGTCATTCAGTTAGCTCTAGCTTATCCTCGAGATCGCTTGTCTGCTGGGAGATTCCATATTTCCCCTTTTGTGGTTAGATTTGATTTTACCTGTCCATTACAATCCTTCATTTGTTAATCGGCTCCTCCCCTAAGTCTCTGTCTGCGATTCTACTCCTCCTCCTCTTTCATTCCTTTGTTTCCCCACTCTTGTTTATTTCTCATCTTGTAGTATTTTTCTCTGCCTCTTTTCCATTCTTTTCAATCTTGCCCCCCCCCCCTCCTTTTTCATCTTTCTTGTCATATTTCTCCCTTCATCCTCTCTCTTTCTTTTCGGTTTTGATCTCTTTCTCCTTTCAGTTCTCTCTTATCCTCCTTTTTGTTCCTCCGATCTTCCCCTATGCAAATAACTATCGACCACCCTACCTATCTCTCACTCTCTTCTCTTCTCCTTCCCCGTCTCCATCTTCTCTGTCTGTGTGTGTGTGTGTGTGTGTGTGTGTGTGTCTCTCTCTCTCTCTCTCTCTCTCTCTCTCTCTCTCTCCCTCCCTCCCTCCCTCCCTCTCTCCCTCCCTCCCTCCCCCCCCCCTCTCTCCCTTCCTCCCTCCCTCCCTCCTTCCCTCCCTCCTTCCTTCACTCCCTCCCTCCATCCCTCCCTCCCTCCCTCCTTCTCTCTCTCTCTCTCTCTCTCTCTCGTTCTCCCTCCCTATGCCCCTCCCTCTCTCGTTCTCTCTCCTTAAACCCTCATTCTCAAAACACATCAATTCTTTGTCTCCTACACTGTATATATATGTCTAGTCTATGTCCACAGAGCTTTCCGCAGACATATCGAACAGACAGACCACGATAACCACAGAAGGGTGCCCTTCCCAAGTAGACAAGGAATAATCTTACTTGGTGACTAAAAGCCCCTCATCATATATTACTGCTTCTATTGTCATCCTAACTTGGACTTGCAGAAATGTACTGCTTCCTTTACTGTCACCCTAATTTTGCCAGCAAATATTTTGCATTTGCTCCTCATACCAATCACTGCTGTAACTCAACTCATCCTCCGTTGATTTTAGATAGATCCTTCTCTCTGTCTGTCTGTCTTTCTCTCTTCTAATTTCACTTTCATAGTCACTATTTTTCTCTTCTAATTCCACTTTTGTGTTCACTATTTTTTTCTCTTCTAATTCCAATTTTGCATTCACTATTTCTCTATCTTACCTTTCATCTTCATGTTCTTCTTCTTCTTCTTCCCTCTTTACCATATCCCCACTAACTATCACAATCTTGTACGCTGAAACAATATTTACATTCTTATAAAAAATAACCCATGCTCCATTTTTGTTTTAAAAAAGCGTTAAAGACACCCTTTAAAATTACCCCTTCCAACCCAGACAAATTAGACATCAACCACACACAGCAGCAGCCTACATCCTTCTACCCTGTAGATCTCGCTCCCTTCCTCCCCTCAACACTTTCCTCCATAAACAGAGACATTTTCCCATCTTGTTTTTCCGGCAGGTCATGTTCTCTACCAGGAATGCCCCCGCCTGCACCGCAGGGAGGGCTCGATTGACCCCAGCAGTGAGGGGTCAACGCTCCCCAGTCGATCCCTAGCCTTCACCTTCTCCCTTTCTCTCTCTCCTTCTTCCTCCCTTTCTCTCTCTCCTTCTTCCTCCCTTTCTCTCTCTCCTTCTTCCTCCCTTTCTCTCTCTCCTTCTTCCTCCCTTTCTCTCTCTCCTTCTTCCTCCCTTTCTCTCTCTCCTTCTTCATCCCTTCCCATCCTATTCTATCTCATCCGCACTCCCACACTGCCACGCACACAATCTATTCCTGCACCCCGTAGCTGTTACGTACATGTAACCGTCATGTACATATTGGCTGAAGTGGTTTGATTCACACTCTTGTTTTTTTTTAATTAAGTCATTGACAACAAATTGAAGCATTCCTTCCTATATCCTCAGCCTTCTCCTCTCTCTCTATCTTCTTGTCCTTCCCTCTCTTCCTCTTCTTCTCCTTCTCTCTCTCCCTCTTCTTCTCCTTCTATCTCTTCCTCTTCTCCTCCTTCTCCATCTACTTCTCCTTCTCCATCCCATCACATCACACCCCATCATATCCTACATTGCCACACACACACACACACACTCTATTTCTGCACCCTGTATCTGTCACGTACATGACCACTTAACTAGGTTATCTAACCCTCTTGTACACAGTCACTGACAGTAACATTAAGCATTACTTCCTTCATGTGTGTGACTGATTTATGGAATATTTTTAAAAGTTGATAGAACTCTCATGATGATGAATGTATAATTGTGATCATGGCCACGTCGTAATCCCATTCTCATTTCATCTGCATAAACACCATAAATTATTTCCTGTTCAATTACAAACACACTGAATAATCTTTTTATTTACCACCCCCCACCCCTCTCCCCCCCCCCCCCCCCCCCATTTCATTGGTATAATTTAGGTTGAAGGGTTTTATAAACAGTAGTATGGCTCTCACACTGATAGCAGCTGACTTGCAACCAGTAAGTGGACCTTAAACGTGGTACATTGTCTACTGGTATGTTTATCTATTTTGCGTCCATCTCTGCCTGGCGTGTGAGACCTCTTCATGACATTGAAACTAAAATGAGTTTCATTGCGTGTCAATCAGACGTGAGACTCTTGCCACTTGAGGAAATGCGTTATATTTGTGAACATAATCAGGAATAATTTTAGTCATGAAACAAAAAGAAACAATTTTGTTGATGCTACTATTCAAAGTAGAATTGTAGGACATCCTGTACACTTACTCTTGTAAATACTGAAGAAGATATGTACTGTATTTACTTTGTGTATTTTTATGTATTCATATCATCGTATATAATTGTAAATATAATCAACTCTCAACATACAGAGTTATTAAAATATTATCTATCTGATCTTATCCTAAAATTGACAGGTCCTCTTCGCTATGGATTAATTCCATTCCATCCCGCACCAACCCTCCATAGAGAAACTGGTGGGGTGGGTGCGTGAAGGGGCCAGTAACCTGCCAGCCCCCTCCCTGACAGAAACGCCCCCTTCCAAGACATAAACGCCCCCTTACCTATGTAGTAGTTCCACTCTGCCTCCATCTCTGCCTGGCTTGCAAGGCAGCCCTTCATGATGTTGACACAGAGAGGGTAGCAGGGCTTGACATACGGAATACCCTTACAGTGGGGGCAGTATGACATCCTCATCAACGCCTTACGACATTCTGGTGTTGGTTCAACCTGAACATGGACACATAGAAAACAGGAAAATCATCATTTTCATATCATATACACTCCCTCCATAACTTATTTCCTGTTCAATTCAAACCAACCAGGGAAAAAATCAATTCATTTTGGGGGGCAACTTTTCAAGCACATTGGCCGATTTGGCTACATTTTCACATTAATTCTATGGGAATTGGGGCTGGGGCTCCTTTAACATTTACCAGGGTTCTTTTAAGCATTTCGGGGGCCTAATCACCCCAAGCCCCCGTGTATTTTTTCCTCATGAACCCAACACATAAAATAATCTGTATATTCCCCCCCCTTACCCTCATCGACGCCCTCATCGACGCCTTACAACATTGACATTCTAGTGTAGAAAACAGGAATATCATAATAATTGGTGTTGATAATATGTAGTGTTTTCCTCATACAGAGTAACACTCAATTATAAACCTGGTTTTAGCCAATTAGCCATATTCAGCACTAGAAGCGAGTAGATCTGATCAGAATCCTGCCAGGGACACATTAACTACACCTGGGTTAAGAGGAACAAGCATGAGCAAAAAACACCTCATCTAAGGGTGTTGTGTTGTCCTGCTATGACTCAGACTGCATACTACTGTTCTTACGCTAACAATCAGAAGTTGTATGTGTACCCTTTTTCCGCAAAATACGCACATTTACGGCAATTTTGCCAGTTCACTACCAATAGATAGGTAACAGACATTGAGACTTGGCAAAATGCACTCGTATAGCTACCTTCATAGTGTGCACTACAGTTGGGCCTGAGATCAACATCACAGCTGATTGCAAATGTTTTGCAATCAGACAGCAGTCAATGCATGGAGCTGATTGCATTTGATTGCAATCACTTTGCAATTGATCTCAGGCTCCACTGTATACCGCTTATGCAGTTGTAATACACACCAAATCCAATCCCCAATATTACAGTAGTTTCAGTCAATGCGAGCAGTGTTTTAATGCTTCCAAGTAAATTGCTTACGAATGTGCCTGGGAAATATTCGTCTATCATGGTAAATCAACAAGGCTCATGATAAAATTCTACCTTAGTTCCTCTCGTGACGGCGTCACGTCCAAACGCCAAGCCCTGGCCGAAGGTCCGGGCTGCGACGAATGACTTCTTGGCCCTGTCACTGAGGGTGTGGGGGATGTCTCCAAAGGGTTTCAGGCCCTGCATGATGACGTCTTGCCGTGTGCAGCTCCAGAACTCATCCGTGTACACGTACTGTGCGTTCAGTAGCTGGAACATACGCTCAAACAGCTGGTTGAAGAAGTCGCTCATCACCTGCAAAGATGGGAAGAGAGAATGAAGAAGAGCGGAGAGTACAAAGAGAGAGAGTAAGAGAGAAAGAGAGAGAGAGAGAGAAAGAGAGAGAGAAAGAGAGAGAGAAAGAGAGAAAGAGAGAGAGAAAGAGAGAGAGAAAGAGAGAGAGTAAGAGAGAGAGTAAGAGAGAGAGTAACAGAAGAGGGGAGGAGGGAGTGAGAGAAGAAGGGAGAAGGGAGTGACAGAAGAGGGGAAAAGGAGGGAGTGACAGAAGAGGGAAGAAGGAGGGAGTGAGAGAAGAGGGGAGGAGGGAGTGAGAGAAGAAGGGAGGAGGGAGTGAGAGAAGAGGGGAGAAGGAGTGAGTTAGAGAAGAGGGGAGAAGGAGGGAGTGAGAGAAGAAGGAAGGAGAGAGTTGAGTAAGGAAAGAGATAAGAGAGAGAGAAAGAGAGAGAGAGATAATGAAAAAGGAGAAGAGGAGAAAGAAGACAAAATTGTGAGATGGGAAAGAGGAGAGAGGGCAACAGACAAGGAGAGGAGAAAGATGGACAGGAGAGAAGAGAGACAGGGAGATGAGAGTGAAGGGAGAGAAAAGGAATGAGAGAAAGAAGAAGAAAGGAAGAGAGAAATGACAGACAGTGGAGAAAAAATTAATTATACATAAATAGACAAATCAATAGCAATCGGAGAGATTTCCATACAAACACATAGAGTAGAGGAAAGGAAAATATAGACAGAGATAGAGGGAGAGGAAGGAAGACAGAATGACAGATATAAAGCGAGAGATAGAGAGAGAAATACCGGTAGAAACACAGAATTAGAGGAAGAAATCATAAAAAGTATTACACCAGATAGCTAGAACAGTATCGTTTCAAAAGAGACCCATTTTTAATGTGTCTTCATCAAACATGTATAATACATGCAAATAAGGGGCCCTTGGCAATGGCCTCTCACTCAATAATTCTACACCTGTGCTACATCTACTGATCAAGAATTATGACTCAGCCATCCGTTTCAGCACCATGCTTGGGCTAAACCACTTTAACAAATACACCTGTTCATCACAAAGTCAACTCAGCAAAATTCAGATGCCCATTCATGAATAAAAAGTACGCTGTAATGTTCAAATTTTCCATGAGGATTACAGAGATCTTACTGTTGAAACATGTTACAAACCAGAATAAGCATTACCACAAAGACCATTTTCTATATGTATAAACCTCTTATGTACATTTCTTCACAAGACTTATGGTAACCCAAAGTTTGCCCAAGATTTATTTGACTAGCAACAGCTATTAGATGCAGAGTGCATTCCACCTAATGAAACTAAAATCCCTAGATACAGGTGAATATACCGGTAATTACATAATCTTGATCAGCAGATGAAGCACAGGTGTAGAATTATTGAGCGACAGGCCACTGTCAAGGGCCCGTCACTATAAAGTCAGGGGGAAAGTTGTGACTATATTACAAAGTGGCAATATTGGTTAACATAAATCATATGTTAAGTTGTCTGCCATGTTAAATTCTAATTATGAATGCGGCTATACTAGATATTATAATTCATACTTCTCCAAGATCGATATCTCTGCCATAGTAGTAATTCCTGAAGTCTGTGAAGAGGTCGTCAAAAATATGCTGGTACTGTTCAAATAGCTGGCCGTAAATCTGCGAGAATGTGTCGTGGAAATCCGCTTGTGAGTTGGTAATGAGCTCGTTCATGAAATCTGTCGAGATCAAACAAGAAGAGACAAAGAAAATAACAATATTGTGTTAATGATATACAATTAAGCATTGTAATAAATACCAGGTTTGGAGAGAATAACAGAAAGGTAGATGGAGGGGAGTATGAAAGGACTAAAAGGAGAAAATTAATGGAGGATGAAAAGGAAGGAGAGGAGGAGGTTATGCAAAACAAAAAGTGTAGAGAGAGAGAGAGAGAGAGAGGAACAAAGTGGAAAATAAAAGAGGGATCTATGAGATAAAAATAGTCAAGTTAGGGTGAAAGAAAGGGTGAGTTTGTTTTTTAAAGAGAGAGAGAGAGAGAAAGAGAGTTACAGAAAGGTAAAGAGGAATAATAGATAAGAGAGGATAAGAACAGAAGATAAAGAGATAAAGGAAGAGAGAAGAAAATGAAAAAGGAGAGCAAAAGAGAAGAGAGAGGAAGAGAAAGAAAAAACAGAGGGGAACAGAGAAGAAGAGAGAGAGGAAGAAAAACAGTGAGGAAAAAAAGAAAAGAGGAAGAGAAAGAGAAAGAGAAAGACATTGAGGAAATAGTTTCATTATATAATGCACTTTACATTAAGGTATGGCTATAAACTTACTTTGTGTGAGGGATTAAAACTTTCAATCCAACACACAACACACACTTGATTTCTACATTGTCACATCATCACATTACATACTATATCACACAACACACATTTGATTTCTACATTGTCACACCATCACATTACATAGTACATCACATAACATCCCTACGTGCATGCAGACCAGTACAATGCTCATCTCATCACTTATCAAACGCAATCAAAATTCATCTGCATCCATGATTCCCTGTCGACATTTTAAGTTACTCTGTGTCTAGATAGCCTCATTATCAAAAATAATTAAATAACTTCGAGTACAAATGAAGTACACATCACATGAAACATACATCTCTATATTATGAGGATTGCAGGTTATAGCATTCATGAACTCTACACTGTTAAGCATCTCCTCAAAATTCTACAATCATGACCATTCATAAAGAACAGATTACCCTTGGTGAAGATTATGCATGGAATATAAATACATTTTTTAGTATCAAAGTAGTAGAACATCAGATTATTTTTCTTAATGAGTATACAGCAATTAAATTGCTTGATACTTTTTTATTCTATTTATATAATTACTTGATACTTTGTATATTGCTGGGAGATTGGGAGATACAATCTGCTATAAGTAGCAGATTCTATAACCAGACTGCAGGAAAGGACATCATGTGCACTAAGCAGTGACATTCTAGAGGCGTGAAAGGGGGGCAACGACACGCCTCTTTGAACGATCGCGCTGGTAGTCAGAGGAAATGAGCCGTGAACCAAGTCTTCATTCACGAAATCATGTGACAAACCTAACGATGCCACAATTACTGCTCGTCCATACCACGCACGCTGTGTATGATGGATGATCGGTCCCAACATCGGGCAAAAGACTGTGAAATCAGTTGACTAGGGCATTTCTTTCCATCTCCATCTCGTATCTCTTATTTCATTCTCCCTCTCTCCTTTCTCTTCTCTGAGCTCAACCTCACTCCATGTTTCGCATCATACATTTGTGTGAATAGAATGGAATTCATTGATAGCGTCATCATGATTAATGATAGAGCAAACATTATCCAACAGTGCATGCAAGTCGCCGTTGCCATGTGGTAACCAATCCCGGCAAGGGCCCTCAGTGCAAGGACTAGACTGCCCTAATCTGACAAAAGGAAGCAACTAACAAAAGATACTTTTTTTGTAAATGAGCAAAATGCGTCTGTCACTTGCATTGGCATCAGTGCAATACCACATCATGTTAGATTGAATATCTCGCAGCAAGATTAATATTTCTTGTCCAGATTTTGGCCGTATATAGGGAATGCTGGGTACAATCTAAGAATACCAATAACCCAAATTTAAGAGATTTGTCACTTGCTTCCTTTTGTCAGAGTAATGAGACATTCTAAGACTTGGCATGGTAGTAGAGGTGAGGGTCGCTTCTTAGTGTTTCGTAGGGGAGTGGAAAGAAGGGGTATCCGTTGCAGCGCTAGGGTTTAATTAAAGCGATCCACTCGTTTCTAACCCCCTGGAAAGAAGATTCTTTGGAGGGGTTGCGGCGCTCCAAGACATGGGGCAAGAAACTGCATACTAATGGGGCCAACGATGAGGGGTGATGGGAGGTTGGTGGATCTAGAATATATGTGTATGTATTGACCAGAAGAAGATGAACCATACATCTAAATAGAAGAGAGATTTAATGTAAATTAATAAATAATATTCAGATGAAAAGGCAGAGGGTGACAAATTGTGCAGAAGGTATGTTAATGAAAGAGAAAGAGACACAACAAAGAAGATGGGGGGAAAATGAGGACTAGAAGAGTGAATGGACAGGGGGGAGAAGGAGAGATTGAAAGAAATGAATAAGACATACATAATAAAATAACAGAAAATATGAGAAAGAAGAAATAGACATGAAGAATTGGTTCAGATAAAGACAATGATGAAGGCAATAGAGACAAACAGACATACATAGATGTGATAGACAGGAAAGCTTCAATCCAATAGACACAATTTCACCATAATTTTTCAGGTTTTCCTCATGAGATGAGAAAGAATGTTCTTTGATAAAACAAAAGCGATTTGTTGGTATGGTTGATATCAAATCATAGGCCATTCATAAGGCTCTTTAATATTACATTCTACATCTGAGCTCACACACTAATGTAACATAATGCACCTGCCACTGACAACAAAATTGACAAAGATTTAATGTGACTGATCAGAATTGGAAATGGTTGTCAGTCGGCATGATCAAACTAAACTTGAATTGATAAATTATTAGATGGTAAAAAGGACATTGGTACGCCTGCTTCTGTGTAAGCACTAAGGTTGATTGAAAATACATAGAAGTAACTCATTGTGACGGATAAGAAAAGGAGGAAAGAAGTAGAAATTCAAGTCTAAAAACAAATATGGCAGGATAAATTTGCTCCCTAACAAAAAAAAAGACAAAGAATAAAGTAAAGATAGGTGTGGTAGGGTGAGCAGCATAATAAGTTTAAAAAAAAAAGAAAATTGCAAAAAAGTGTTGTGTGTGTTGGTGTGTGTGTGTGTGTGTGTGTGTGTGTGTGTGTGTGTAAGTACATGTGTGTGTGTGTGTAAGTACATGTGTGTGTGTGTGGGGGGGGGGGCGGGGGGGCTGGCTGGCTAAGACGGAGGTCTTTGGCATCTGACAACAATGCCAGGAATCCCCTTCAATTAGCCAACATTAATTGGCATATGTGGGGCTGAGGAGAGGGATGCCATTAGCTGGACTAATAGACTCGTCACACAGACAGGCAAAGGCCAGACAGCCTTATCGTCACGGTGATATGACATCACAGAATGCGGCAAAGCACTCAAGGCGATCTGAAGATCGGTCGTCACTGCACATGACTCTAGTCTTAACCCTTCCTGGGTCAGAAAACGTCCTGCTCCACAAGACTTGTGTGAATTACTGGTGCAAAAAATCAGCCATAGTACATGTTAAATACACCCTTTCAGTCTCAAGCACTGATAGCCCCACATCAATCACAACTCAGTTTCTTACCTGTGGGACTGAGCGGGTGAAAAAAATGATTGACCAGGGCCCTGTTGCATAAAACTTACCATTGATGGCAACTTTGCTACCAATGCCAACTTCTATGGACACCTTGAATTTGACATGGTGTTGTTACCATGGTAGTTACCATTAATGGTAAGTTTTTATGCAACAGGACCCAGACCATCTCTTCCTTCAGCGTAACCATATCCTTTCTACCCAAGTTACGTGAACTCGGTCTTTCAGGATAGTGAGGACAGCCCTATCTCTGCAGTAGTTACATGTGTTGCTCTGGGATAATTTCTCGATAACAAAATACTGATGATCTCCCAAACTTTGGAGTAGTTGAGACAACGTACCCTTCCTTTAGCATGTTGAATGCAAATAAGACCACGCTTTTGTGAATTAGGATATGACTAACACGATTTCCTAGCTTAAAGACATCCACCCTTACACCCAAAACACCCAAGTAATTCATCATTTCTTGACAGTGCATTCAGGCTGATATATTGCCCAAATTTCCAAAAATGATAAACAAGCCCCTCAAAACATTTTTTTTCTTTTCCCATATGGTAAGATATACAGCATGGTTCAGGACGTTCTTTCCCATGACAAGAGGCTTTTTGCTTTTGTTTCTTGGACGAGATTTAATCGTGATATCTTGCTAGTTCTGGGTTGGTGGAGACACTCCTGTCTACCTGCATTAGGCTTGTGTGTACACAGGGTAATGATGTTTGCTTGCCTGTCTCTGTCGCATCTCTTAAGAAAGAGAGAAATGCGTGTGAGGATCATGAAGACGTCTTCTTAAAGGAGCTCATTATCTCCACGTTTCCTTCCATATGTCTTGTGCCACTAGGGCCATTCACACACAAAAGCTTGTGAGAAGTTTACCAAAATGCCAACATACTGTCAACTGTGAAACACTAGTGGCATTCTCATTGGGCTTAAAAAATTGAGAAGTTAGAAAAATCGCGAAGTTAGGGTGAAAGTTGCAACCTAGCAACCGTACCCAAAGCTGAATGGTCCTATTGTCCACGGCCCCTAACTTCGCGATTTTTCTAACTTCGCGATTTTTCTAACTTCGCGATTTTTTAAAGCCCAATGAGAATGGTACTACTGCTACAGTAGTTTAGTCAATTTGCATGCTTGTATGGGACTGTACAAGTGACATGCACACTACTCACCACATTTCTAGAGTTACGTTGTCAGAAAAACTCCACTTTTTTATACCATATTCTTTTTTCCATCCATGATTTTTTGTGTAAATGAGTTTACTGTCCCATTTCTGAACCTGATTTTGTTTTATAACACAGTCATCACATCCAAACAATTTGGACATGCATAGGAGTTCAACTATTAATCAAATTAGTTTGAAATCGTTCAGATGAAGATCAAAAATAACAAAGAGTAACATGATATAAGTACTCCTAGTGAGGTACTTTCTTTTTTAAAAAAAATGGCAATGTTTGACTCAGTCTAAAATTGCAGCTTCTTTTTGTTTGTGTGTATGCAGATAAATTCCAACTCATTTCCCCAATACATGGCCATTAGCCGATGTCACCTTATTCTGTTTGAAGAATTTAGGTTTATTACAATAATTATGATCACAAATATTGCAATGATCATCTCCAGTGTCAGCACAATAAAACATTACTGATCTCACATGTCATGGTGTTCCCATGGTAACCATTGATGTCACAGCCATCATCAACCAGCATCTGCAGTCATCAAATTATTGTGACGACTTGGTCTCTCCTCTGCCAGCTACATGTAGTCTGTATTTCAGACCCATTGATTCAGACTCAATAACTGACTGATTGACTGGCAGAGGTTTGTACTGGCAAGCCTCCCTTCAACTTGAGCTCCATCTCCTATCTGTCATATCCTCTCCGTGGAAACAGCATGGTGCCTTCCTCCCAGCAGGTCTTTCGCACACCGTGCAGCGAGTGCGGAGATCAGCAACGGGGGAGACGAGGAGACGAGGAGGTCATGTTGAGTGCAGACGACATCTCCATTATGACAGTTTCTTTGAATATGTACTCTAGATTCCTATCCATTTCACCCTCTGTCCAACTAGTTTTCACAGAACGTACAGACTTCTTTAGTTAGGTAAGTCAATCAGACAAATCTCATCTATTTGTTTTGGTGGGCATTTTGGAACTGAGCTCTGCCTTATTCTACCTCGGCTGCATTCTCTGATGCGGGCTAGTTCTTCCTTCACACCCATAAAATCAGCCGGCTATCACGAGTCCAAGAAAGAAGCCTGGACATCGTCACAGAGAGTTTGAAGCGAGGGAAGTTGATCAGACTAGTCTGATCTATTTCATGTGTTGCATTCTGGGTGCTAAGCTCTCCCTTACCCTAGTCTACATTATACAGGCTGGTTATCTCAGCACACCTATGGGGTTAGCATAGGTTCAGGATGTGGAGTGTATTGCCACAATCATGTCTGCCAAAAGACTAGGTTGTGTCCGTGCACTCCACACCCAAGTACCACGCCAACACGGGGTCCAAACCAGTGTTCACACAGTTTTTGGAAGCCTTTAATCATGACTAAAGAAAAAGCATCTGATTAGTTTTACGACGGAAAAGGTCTGTCTGAACGCTGACTAACGACACGTCTTATCAGTAATTATGATTACCAGAGTACGAGAGGTGACTACAGATTCACGGTAAATTACGCCCAAACCGTGTGTGAACAGAACAGTAAAATTTAGTCATGACTGACGAATCACAATCCGTGAAAGCACTCGCTCACTTCAAGTCAGTTGCTGATTCTTTAATCATGATTAAGGGAGACATTAAAAAAAAGGAGTGTGGACAGTTGTGATCCGTTAGTCATGATTCGCTAATAATGATTCTTTAGTGATGATTAAGGATGAAAAATTGTGTGTGTGAACAGGCTGAAGGCATCAGGGTCATCTGGTATGTCCTTGCCTCCTACGCACTCCCCAACAATTATCACCGCAGATGATAAGGCTGTCATTAGATTGGACAGCTCCGTTGCTACATGAAAACATGACATTTCCGGAAGGTGTACTGTCTCGTTTTTAGACTGAGAGAGACGCCCTGTGTGAAAGATAAAATTGCATTCATACAATATAGAATCATGTTTTCTCACCACAACATTACGGGTCAGGAACTATTAATAGTTATGATAAGCTGGCAGTTTGTCTGGAGCGACCAATCACATGACTGCACTTAATTGTTGACTGAACGATAGCAAGGCGCTGATCTCGCCAGTTTAACGAGTCCTTGCCGATTCCATTTCTTCCCATCATTTTGAATACAAAAGTAGATACTTCATGAGCTGAAACTCATACACTTGTTAAAACAAATTTTCAAGATTCATATTCTGCAATATAACAATTTCAAACCAAAACAAACTCATCCACCTTCTTCAGCATCTCACACAAAATCTCCCTGTGCGACTTCTGACTGATTAGGTCCGCATGAGACAAATTTGATGATCTTTATATCAAATTTAATCAAAGAGAATTTTGTCCAAAAAATGTGACAAAGAAATATACATTGGGGTGCAGTTACTTTCAAGAGTTTTCTGAACTTTTAAAATATAGACCTATAAATAGTGAAGGTTTGTTTATACCATGACAAAAACAACTTCTTCTTCATAAGGAAAACCTATACAAGTGACTCCAAAACTTAAAATATGAAGTGTGCCTAATTTACGAAAATAGACAAAGACTGTGGTTCTTGGTCAACCTACATAAATAAATGCATTTCAGTGTCTAATTGATGATGGATACTTGAATTCCGACATAAAGCACTCCTAGAAAGGGCCAGGATGAGGCAAAACTTCTGCCTGTAATCTATAATACCACGACACCAACGCGGAAAGGGCCAAATTCATGGCGACGGCTGGAATTTGGAAGAGTGAGGCGGACCAAAGAGGGAGGGAGTTCTATGGACAACATGCACATTTCTCAAGCAGCAGTTAATTCTATGATTTAATTCCACCTGACACCCAGTACCCAGCTAAGATAAACAGGCGGATCACTCGCCCATACTGGACACATTACTGGGATGCTTTCACCCCGCTCAAGAAACGAGACGAAGATGTTGCGAAGTGCATGTGACCCCTCCACCCTCCTGGAGTGAGGAGCGAGCGAGCTCCGTATAAAGGCACGTTCACACAAGAACCGGCCGCCGCTGTTGCTTTCCCAGCAAAAACCTAATATATTTGATATCATTTAAATTAATTACCATAATTTTCAATGAGCTCTTTGGCATTGTATTGCATTGTTACGTAATGTGTTTTGTTCTAGTTCTATGCTTCTTATCTAAATTGAGATTTACTCCTGTAGGCAAGAAACTAAATTGTCATTGATATGGGGCTGCTGGTGCGTAGTACTGAGAGGTTTAACCCGTTCAGTCCCATAGGCAAGAAACCGAGTTGCTATTGATATGGGGTTGTCAGTGCTTAATGAGTGCCATGTGTGTATGTGTTCACCTACTGTATATTGCACACAAACTCCACAGAACAGCAGTTTATCTGGCACGAAAAGGGTTAATACTGATAGGGTCAAGCCAAGATTACGATAGACTGGGTCCTTTTATTTTACCACTACTGCACTTTCTCTTCACTGCTGCTCTCTCCAGCTGTGTTTAGTGAGACATGCATCTGATTTCCTTGACAGGAGGAACACGCCACTATCGATTTCCACCTCCTCACCTTATGATGTGCAACATGGATGTGGTAAGCTGCAAGATGTTCATGGAATTCATATAACTCTGATGTTCACCACATGGTAAGCGAACGAGTCCTTGCAACTCCTCAGCATCTTATTAACAAGGTGGACTTTTTTCAATAATGATATGCTAATGATGAGCTGGTTCTTGTCGGGCACTAGGCTGTATCACGTCATGGAGACACAAATCTTAAGCAACCAACTGAAGTAAAGCCAACCGATTCAATGCCACTCAGGTCAGTGAGAAGTACATTCTACTGCACAAGACAACCAGGAGAAAAGCCAAACTAACTTAACCTCCATAATCAACTATAGCTACTTTTCAGTTTTGATATAAGTTTCCAATTATAGTTTATATATGGCGCCACAGCTCTAGTCATCAATGGATCGCTTGAGCAAACAACCTTCCTAAAATGTCATGACATTTAATATTTTGTACGCATCAATTGAAGCTTTGTCTTTGACATACAAATCTACAGTTAAGAATCGATTGTATGATTATTTTCTCAGCTAATATCATCTCTCACATTCCTTCCCTCCCACTCCTTTTTCTCACCTTCCTAAAGTAAAAGATGCTGATGTTTATTTACTGCCATTGTCCGCCTTGTTGTAACTCCACAGATGAAGAATCATGACATATTTTTCCTCCCATCTTGAGAAGTCAATTTCCTCTTTCCCACCTCCCCGTCGTCCGCCCCCATCTTCCTCCCCTAGCTCTGATTAACCTAGGTCTATGAGTGTATGTAGACAAGGTCTTCATTTTGTCCATAGGAATGCCCACAGCTTGGTCAATGTTTCATGTTTAGGTAGTAAGCTGTGCTGTTTTCTTTCTTCAACATTTGAACATGGCTGTAGAAGAGCTGAAAATCGTTGATTTGCCTGAGCACAGAGACTATAGTAGTTGTTTTTGTTGTGACAGAGAGGAAAAAACTACATCTTATGTATACACTACAGCTCAAAGGAATTGGCATAGGGAAAGGGAAAGGGAAAGGGAAAGAGAGGGAAGGAGCCGCAGTTTTAAACCACGGTATATTTTGTCCAGTTCGGCAAGAAACGTGATGCTTTTTAGGCTAAAACATCATGTTTCATGCTGAACTGGACAAAATAAACCATGGTTTAAAACTGAGGCTCCTTCCCTTTCTTCCCTTTCCCTTTCCCTATGCCAATTCCTTTGAGCTGCAGTGTACATGTAGGCCTAGCCCCGCAAAAACAACCAAACAAAATTCCTGTCAGTCTGTCTGTCGTCCTTTCTTTCTATTTTCTTCCTCCCCTCCTCGCCCAACTGTATATATCTTATTCACGATGATCCATTTTTTTTCCTTATTTGTATGGTCTTCACATACCAAGTCAAACCACGTACTGCAAGAGACCAAAATGAACTCCTGACAAACACAACCTGGGTGACCTGTGCATGATACCCATGGATTCATCAGAATCCACCGCACCACAAATTCATATGAGTAAGTATGGAAATATGCAGCTAGGAATACACATAGCGGAGGGATGCTCGAGATAATGCAACATGCGATATATCCTGAGCGAGTACGCAAAGCACTAACAGGAAGCAAGATGCGCGACGTCCTTCCATCAAGCTGACAATTTGTTGGATGCTGCATGACACATAATGGTGCACTAGCATGTGTGGTGTGTATATATCAGTCTCTTGCGTGGTATGTATATATAGGTGTATGTAGCATGAGTGTACATGTGCTGAGGAGGTGTATAGTAGTGTTTGCAGCTCCATGGGTAGGCCTTATCAGTGGCAGGCATCAGAATGCAATGTGGTGGATGCGGTTGCCATGGATGTGGTGGATGGGAGAGGTGAGTAGATGTAGCTGGAAGAACTGGAGGAATAGCAGGAGAGCTTGATGGAAGACAGGAGAGAGAGGTGGGATGGGTGGAAGGGGGGGGGTGTCTGGGTGTTCAAGACTGAGACATGTGGGTACTAGCATCCATTAATGTGCGTGAATGTATGTAAGTATACATGTGTATGTGTGATTCCTTTTACAAAAGGAAAGAAAGAGACAGAAGGGGGTGAGGACAGAGAGAGAGAGAGGGGGGGGGGTAGAAACGAAAGGAAAGATAAAGATAGAAGGGAAGGAAGGAAGGAATGTATGTAAGTATACATGTGTATGTGTGATTCCTTTTACAACAGGAAAGAAAGAGACAGAAGGGGGTGAGGACAGAGAGAGAGAGGGGGGGGGGGGTAGAAATGAAAGGAAAGATAAAGATAGAAGGGAAGGAAGGGAGGGCGGAAAGGAAGAGAAGACTGGAGAAAGGCAGAGGAAGAAACAAAGGTGAAACAGGATGACCAATACAAGAAGATACACACTTGCAGGACTACCGGTAGGTAGGGCACGTTGAGGTAGAGTGGAAGGAAAGAGAAAAGCGGTTACCAGGACGCAGGGTGCAACCAGCTCAGGATGTAATAAAAGAAACAAGAGAGGAGACAGGTAAGAAGATAATACCTAGAGCAGCTAGCGGCAGGAAAAGGGCAAGTGGGTGAGAGAGAAAGAAGAGAGAGGTAGAGAGAAGTAAGCCCTGTTAATAAGTACCACATATCCGCAAAATAAGGGAGAGGGAGAGGGCGGGAGAGAGAGGGAGGAAGGGGGGAAGAAAGGAAGAAAGAGGCTGAGAAGAGGGAGCTGGAGAGAAGGGGGGAAACAGGAGAGGGGAAATGGGATCGAGAGAAGGGGAGACTGAAAAGGACGGAGACAGAAACGGAGAGGTCAGAGAAAGGTTTCTAGAGTAGAGACAGTCTCCAGTTTGTTGATTCGTGGATAAAGGGTAAACATGCCATCTGGACACCAACAGGTTATGTATCCTGGAAGATGAGTGAATGAGGGGAACATGGGGGCATTGGGCTGGAGCAAAGATGTTGGGATTAATTTTAAACCAAATTGCAGTAATCATTCCGCTTCATTTTCTGGTATTTAACAATCTGAACATGAAATTATCAATGTACAGCAAAAAAGGATAGAAAGGTTGTCTTTCTGAATATTTTCTGCATTGTGTAATGCATTCCATTTCTATTGCATCGAGCGTATCACCAGTTAAATACGTCATACAGTATACAGGTATTTTCCTGAACATTATCATCTTCCCTTCAATTGCATCATCATACGATTATAATTCCTCTACCATATATACCTCCAACAGGTGTATCATATCATGACAGTATTTTGGGCTGGGGGGGCGGGGGGTTCTATTTCACCCTCTAACTATGTTTTGTTTGGTCCTCAACAAGATAAATATATGATTAATCATACTTTCATAAGTTTTAAAGACAGGGCGTCCTTTTCACAAAAGTCATGAGCAGCAGTATACCCAAATGATGATATGTAGGAAATTTCACAGCCATAGCTTCACAAACATTTTCAGGAAAAGTGAAAAACTATCTATAATATTGTGTGGGAAGTTCATATACATTATTTTCTTCAGCTTCCTGTGTTTTTTTAGAAAAAATATTTGACTTGCCAAAGATGAATATGATTCTGCTCAAAGTCAGTTTCCTTCTCTAATATTTTGAGGGAAGTTTATATACAGTTTTTTCTTCCATTTCCTGTGGTTTAAAATAGAAAAGAAAAAAGGAGAAGACAGGAGAGTGTACGTGAGATCTACGTGATGAGACCTTGACTTGTTTCTGTCAGCGTGCCCACATGCGAAAAAAATTAATCGTATAGCTATACCGAAACAGTACAGCTATACATTGTATAAAGAATCATTGTATAGTGAACGGGGTGTCCACACACAAAATATCTTCACTTAAACTCGATAAAGAATCATCCTAAGCCCCCATGTAATTTCACAAGTTTGATGGGGGCTCATTTGTTGTTAGGGGCCCTTTTTTTAATGAGAGAGATAGAGGGAGAGAAAGAAGGTTAGTCTGAGCATGCAGACTTAGTTGTGATTACAGTGTCAATGAAAGTAAGTGGCTCACATCCTAGAATCTAGGTTGTTTTTGGAGTGGTAACAGGTCAGTGGACCACGGTGTTGTTGCTGGGATTAAGAAACCTCCTTTAAGACGCGACACTGTCAGGCAACACCACATGTAATACAGGAAGAGATGAGTGAAGGCGGGAGGTGGGGAGATCTTCTCTCCCCGGAGCACTTTCATCCATCTTTCCTATTTGTGACAAGTTCATCCTGTGCCTTCTCTGTATGAAAATTATGGCATTATATTACATAAAATGGTTCTCAAATTCTAGACTACATTGATGAATTGATGATCTATCAATAAATCAATCTAATATCAACTGGAAATATAACAGATGATACAATCTCCATACATTTAATTGTTGAGTTACTTTATTCTGAGGAATTTTAAAATCATATTATTTTCTATTAACTGTTGCCTGAATTCAATTTTTAGGCTTGCTAGAAGGGAACACTATCTTTAATGCTGTCCGACATTTTACACAGTATGCATTTGTACTTTGTATGCTGCAAGGTTTATGGAAATGTAAAAAAAAAAGGAAACAAACATGATGCACTTTAGAATCATAAACTAGAACTTAAAATGTAAAACTTGAAATGTTGTAAGCACAAAAAGGAAAACAGCAAATTGGATTTCTTCCAAAGAAAATCCTGGTGGGATGGTGCCTACACGACAACAATTTCCAGTCAGGATTCAACCTATGATTGGCCATATCCTCCAATTTCCTTCAATTCTGTGAAATTCTTGATAATATTTTCCTGGCAGTGACTATGAACATTCAAGGTAGAATAGCCCATTTGCAATGGTAGTGAAACTCGTCAGGAATCAGCAGCATACCTGAATGATTATCTCTATGAAGTCATATATATTTCAGGAGGATGGTAGATATAAATTTGTGATGTTTTTCCACCCAACAAATACGTGGTGCACATGCACTGCTCATTCCAGTGCCTCGATGTAGTGCAAAAATGTGTGGTAGGCGCTGTACCACTACGTTTTGGTTCTAATTAAGATATCTCTCAAAATCAGTTTCCAGTTTTAATATTGTGAGGGGGTGCTCATATAGAATTTGTTTTTGTATTTTGTATTTACACAAGTTTTTTTTTTATTTTTCCATTTTGTATTTTGTATTTTATACAATTTTATTATTTCAATTGCAAATGGACCACATTGCCTTTAAGGCTAGGGTGAAGGGTACTTTCTGTGCATGGAACTTGATGTGGTAAAGTGCATTAGGTTTTGTTTACTTTTGCAGCAATCATACATTTGTAAGTACTGCTGGGTCATATCAGATATTATATTCAACATCCCCCTGTGTTTGCCATTATCAGTTTTGAGAATTCAGGTACATAAATCTGTCTTTACAATATACTTAATTCATTTCTGAGTTGCGCTAAGATGACATGAACATGGAACATAGAAAAAGAACCATTTCAAGACAAGTTCGCCCTTTTAAAAAAGATATGAAACTCGGCATGGTTTGGCAGTGTACCCTTTACAAAAACATGTATGAAATTTCAGTCATTGCTTAACGATCATTTTCAGAAAGTGTGAAAAACAATCCTTGTTTACGTTTATCCTTGTAGCTACATGTACCATTGTCTACATTCATATATTGTATTGCAGTGGCCAGTAGCGCAGTCATAGCAATGCATGTACTGCTTGCATTACAGCTGACCATCACTGACTGCTTTGCAGAAAGTTCGGAGCAGGAAACCGTGATGAGTACTGATTGCGGGTCTCTGTCTCTTGAAAAAACGCAACAGTAGAGGGTTTGGACAACCCGTCTAAAACTAAAACCTATTTAAAATCTTAAAATCACTATAATTCTGCTTTAAGTCAGTTTCCACTTCTAATATTGTAAGGGAAGTACTTAAACAGCATTTTCTTCCAATTTCTGCATTTTTTTACTTTTTGACCTCCAAATGGGCTACAGATTTCTTTTACTTGTTGTCAACATTATTCATGCTTCCTTTTTCAATGAACAAGGTAAATTCATAGGGAACATTCATCATCATTTTTGCACTATGTACGTGTCAGCAAAGCTACAGTGAAGAAATGTACACAAATCATTTCCCTGTGTATATGACAATTAGCTCACAAACTTAAACAATCCATGTATCTTATTTCCATTCTCTTGACAATATGACTATCAAAGCAATAAAGTCTCCATTTCTGTCACGAAGGTGCAATATGTTTGATAACAATTGTTTCCTTTTTATCACTATTAAAAACAATAACATACAAGAATTATAAGACAAATGTTTCAAAGTGTCACTTCTAAATCCTACATTTATGCACACAATGACGCCATCAAGCTCTCAAAATACATACACAAAGGAAGTGCCAGCATCAACCCCATCAGGAAGTTTACACTTTCTAACTTCCCCCAGTCATCTTGCCTGCATATCTCGTCAAAATACCTCTTCCAAAATCATTAGGAACCAATAAATTTAATCATCAATTTCCTTCCCCTCAAATACCACCCTTGTCCACTACCTCCCGCTGTCTATTTCTGCCCCTTCCTGTTCCCCTCCCATCACCTTCCTTCTCCCCTCCCACCCCTCGTCATAATGGAAGGTTCCATAGAGTAGTGAGTCCAGCTGGGGAGAGTTAGTCTGTGTACCAGACCTGATTGGGAGCCAGGTTTCACAGCACACAGCGGCCCATGCAGGCGGGCAGTGAAACGGGCCAATTTATGCAGAAAGCAGGGTAGAGGAGGGTTGCGGGATGAAAAGAAGGTGGAAGGGTGGAGTGTAGGGGAAAAGAGAACACATAGAGGGAGATATAGACAGATATATGAGGTAGGAGAATATATGGTGATTGAGAGTAAGAGATGGGGGAGGAAATGAAATGCATGAGTTAAAACTGGATAGGGAACATGAGCAGAGACAGGGAGGGAGGGAATGTACATGTATGAGCCCAAGAAAGGAATAAGTAAGGGATATGGTGAGATTGGAGACAGAAAACAGGACAGAAAAAGATAGAGATGAAATGAAAAAGATATGGGAATAGTGAAGGAGAAAGATGGGGAGGAGGAGAGAGAGGATCAAAATAGAAGAGATGGAGGGAGAGAAAAGAGAAACAGATGGAGAGAGATGGAGAGTCGGATCTTCGGCCAGTGCACCCATATCCATGGATGAAGCCAGATAGAGCATGTTGGTCAGCATTGACATTGCCAACCATGGTAGGAATGTGTGTGTTTATGTTTATGGTCATTGGCAGGCCACAATGAGCTACAGTAACCCCTGATAATGTACTACAGACCTTGCATACTGCTATACACACAGCTGGCCTATACACTCTACAGTGTACAACACCCCCCTCTCTTCATGCACCCATATGGGCTACATGTACCACAGGCAAAACCTCAAGCCCCATCACAATAAGCTACCATCACTCCTTCATACTAGTGATTGTACGACTGATCTATCGTATCTATCATACATGTAAATCAGTATCGCAAAGAACATACAATAGCAGTGGTAAAGAATAAAGATTACGGGATCCATAATTTTACAATTGATTGTATGATCGATAGAACAATCGTACGATTGATATCGATCATAAATCTGTATCACAGGGACTTGGGACTAATATTGGTTGCAGCTTGTGTGAATTGATTGTAACTTTACGATTAATGACAAAGTCATGCATACACTTTAACTTGCAATAGATAGCAATGATGGTTTGTGGTAGAGGGAGTTGCAATTTTAGCAGCACTGCAATCTATTGCAACTCACTCTTTGTGATAACACAAACTGATTGAACATGTCTTGAAAAAGAACGAGATGTACTGGGTCTCCACAAAAATGTGTGCTGTTACAATAGATATTAAATAAGTAAATAAATAAGAAAATCTTTAAGACGATCTGTAATCTATCAATGTAAAGTGTCTTTGTGTAGGCAACCATGTAAAATATTAAATATAATATTTGCTGGGGCTTCTTTCTAAGCCTGCTGTCTAGAAAGAAACACAAAGAAATCATATGTTCTTCCAAAACTTGGAAACTCAAGATCTTCATTAGTCAAGAAGCATAAAAATATAGATCGTTATATCAGAAATTTCAATATTATACAGTCATGGACGGACATCTGCTTGTAACTCAGCTCTGAATCAAGACACTACAGATGGACTGATGGACTGACAGATGGACGGACACATGAATCACTGCAGGATTGTGAGATAATTAACCTAGGTTTAAAAGTCAGTGTATTTTATTTATATGTAAATTATACGATTGTCCTTCTACCAAGGCACACACTTCAAAGAATGCCCAAGATGGTGATAAGAGGATTTGCAGGATAAACCGTCTTATACCAAACGTTTTACACAAACTATAGTTTTCTTGAAACAGTTTATTCATAACACATCAGCCATCTGCAAATTGCTATATCTGTGTTTCCATGTACTTGCCAAGCACCAAATAACCAGACAATGTTCGGGCTGATTATTTTTTCCCGAAAGATCATGGGGTGAGTGAACGACTAGACACATAGATGTGTAACATAATTCAATCACGTTCATAATCTTCAGACATATAGCCGAAAATACATTCTTATCTCAGAATGGTTGGCCTTATCCATTTCTAACACCTCCGACCATAATCAGTTATTTAATCATGTATAACAAAATACATGTATGAGCACTACTCATTTTCCATCTGTACTTTAAACTCAGTAAATATTCCTGATCAGGACTACTAGAAAAGGTCTAATCTTTGGTCTCTCTCATGCAATCAGACACATTATCTCCCCTTAATCAAACATCATTTTCCAGTAGAACAACACTGCTCCCATATTAACAACAAGAGAGGAATTCAGGGTTCTGACCTGTCACCAATAGCTAAACTGGATCACAAAAATGTGTTTGACATGTGCATAATTCTTTTTGTTTCATGAATGAATACGAGAAGGATTGGTTACATAGAACTCTGTTTTTGCAATTCCTAATTCCATGTCACAACTCTTTCCTCACAAGCTTATCATTGCCAGGTCACATGACCTAGCCTACATTCTACAGTAAATGAACTTGATAACAGAGAATAACTGACATAGAACCCAATCATACCACAAACTATACCACTGATCGACTTTTGGCATGCATTGGCGTTGATTATCAACCGTGTTTATACCCTCATCGAAAGTCATCCACCACAATCGCTCTGTCTTTCTGTCAAAATGTTTGTTGCCATAGTTACAATGTACAGAGGGGGGCAGATTGTCAAATATGTTACTTGCTTAGTGACTGACAGTATGTGCTAATCTTACTCAAGGTCTACTTGCTACAAATTAATATCGATTTTCATTTTCAAAGTATAAAGCCTTATTGCTTATCCCTTCTGGCTTGCTTTAAACCACTGCACATACATGTACATAAATATGATTGAAAAAACACACCAATATGCGTTTTTTTTTTATTGTTGTTGTTGTTGTTGTTTGTTTGTTTGTTTGTTTGTTTGTTTGTTTGTTTTTTGTGCGTGTGTTATTCCCTTGTCCCATGCAGTCCTATAGATGCTGGATCACAGTGATTAAGATTACAGGCCCGGTAATGATTAGAGATCTATTCTGCTGTCATTTCAGATCTCAATCTTGTTTCATTTCAAGATCACATGAAGAAATCTTTTCTCCAAATGATGCACATGTATCCAAGATTGACATCAAATGAGAATAGGACCCATGATGATGGTAGAACATTTCTCCCAAGATTACAGATCCCATAATCTGTTTTTCTTCACCGCTTCTATTCCCTACCATCTACATGTATGTAATGCTAGCAGCCTTCTACCATGTCTTTGGAACAGTTTACACAGATCAGTTGCCTACAATAAATACACTTGCCTACTTTTCTTTTTCAATCACCATATTTACCCCCCCCCCCCTCTCTCTCTCTCTAATTGTTATCTTTCCTTACATTTGCATAACACCCAGAAAGAAACAGGATCATGCTTTATTGGGTGAAGGCTTATACAGTATGGAGATTCCACAATCTAAGGCTTTTGTGGGAGGTATTTTGGGGAAGCTTTGGGGTTTACCATCTGGATTTACCACAACAAACAACTTATCTTGAAGGAAGTTAATTATCTTGGGCTTAAGCTTTCCTTATCTTATAGGTATATTCCTAAGAATTCTCAAGTACTTCAGCCACAGGGTTCATGTCTAACCTGCATTAAGCAGACTTGAACCATTGCCTACATGTAACACTGGTAGTCCAACGGAGAACTATAACAGATTTCACAGGTCAAAGATCCCTTTTACAGGCTTAAAATATTTAAGTTCTGTAAAATCTCAGCATCTAGATGAAAATATCATGAACAATTTTCACACAGAATAAAGGAAATTAACATTTGTTTTTATAGGAATCATATTGCCCCTAATGTTTAAAACTGATTGCCAAGTTATACTGATTTCACTTGCTATCATCACCACATGCAACCTTGTTTGTGTATAACAGATTTACTTTGGTGTACAAATATCAGGATAGAGTGTAGAATCAGCCCTTTCATATCAATGACTTTCTTAACTGCGCTCAACGCTAATCAATCATGGTGAGACACCAACACGCATACAAGTACATTGTGTGTGTGCAACATATGTACTTTGATGTACAAATAGAGTGTACACATAGAATCAGCCATTTAATTTTGATAACTTTCTTAACTGCGCTCAACACCTATCAATCCTAGCGAGACACCAACACATATGCATACATGTTTATGTACATATGGTACCAGTAAAATAAAAGAACATCCACATTAGAAGTTGATACATTTCAGAAGAAGTCCATTTAAAAAAAACCTATGTTATCAAGTCATTCAAAGCTGATTATTACAAGTTGCATGTTGAGTCTTTCACACATGCATGAGAAAATTTCCCTGATTTTATTGGGAAAACGATGGCATAAGTGGGTTACATCAACTCTTCTTATTCTTCCATTCTGCTTTTACATGTTTGCCCTTTATCACAAGGAGCCCCCGCATTCTCCACTTTCATGGAATCCCAAGAACAGGAGAAATTTGCTCTCCTGCAAGGACGAAGGTAGCCACAACTCCACAAGTCTCTCTGTTCCTTGTAACCAGAGATCGCTCATGTTTTCTCCATGTAATAAAGCGCTGGGCGGCCGGGTCGTGTGTGCACAACCATGGGGAGTATTTGGGGAATGTATCGAAACTTTGCTCTACTTTCAAGGAGCGATGAGAACATGAGAGAGTTCGGGGGACATATGCCCACTCGTGGAAAGGTGTCCTGTCCCCTCCTTGGATTTATAATTCACTAGAAATGGTCACAAATAGAAATCAGGGCACCTACATGTCTTTGTACCTACACGTAGCTAAGACACCAAATTGCTAGTATTGTGTTGCCTACTGAAGAGCACATTTGTACCAGATACAGTGAACTGCTCATGGGGACCGATTTTTGACATGACACACAGCATTTTGTGGTACAGTGCAGCAACTTCAGATAAACCATTGGACCACAAAATTAACACTCACTATCTATTAATTTTAGCCCAATAAAAAGTGCAAGACACCTGCATCCAAAAGTGGAGACACATTTTAACATGACATACAACATTATGTGGTATATTAGGGCAACTTCAGATGAAGCATAACATTATACATAAAGCCAAGCCAGTACATGAACATGAACTTCCTATTACTTTCAGTCCAGTAAAAAGTGCAGGACACCTGTAGCAGTCCATGGGGACACATCCTGACATGACTCGCAACATTCTCTGACTGTGGTACATCAGAGCACTTTTACATCAAAACATGCCACGCAAAAACCGAGCCAATCAATTCCATTAATTTCAGCCCAGTAAAAAAGTACAGGACACCTGCGACGGTCCATGGGGACACATTTTGACATGACTCACGACATTCGGTGGTACATGAGATGTGCAAAGTGAGGGTTTCTGAACCGTTGCTCCCAGGTTTGCCGCTGGGTGTATGTGTTACCCGTCACAGAGACAAGAAATGGCTCCAGTTAAAGGATGAATTAGGGTCGGGTCTTCGCTCTCCCTGAAGTCATGTGACCTCAAACCTAGGGTGGCCAGGCAGATCTTGAATTTCGCATTCATTCCCATCGCTAGTCTACCAAAACAAGACCTCATCGTATCATTAAACGATATATTTTTTATTACCTGAGGAATTAGTCGCACAAACTGGGATTGAATTCATGTATTTTAAAAGCTGAAAGTTAACATGTGAAACTAAAGTTTATTTTATCATCCTCCTGTTTGTCAATTCTTAGAGATTAATGTTTGTATAGTAAAACATTTCACAAGACCACAATGTCAGCTTTACTGAATCTTTTAATAAAAACTCAAAGCTACATGTCTACAGATTCTAAAGTTTTCTTAAGTGTTGAGCAAGTCTTTAAGTGGTAACCCACATTTAGCCAAGAAAACATCCCTCACTTGTCTAAGGGCGAATAACAATACTTGAATGTTGTTCTACAGTTGTCATGTGATCCTTGTTAGGATCCCGCAGTGCATGATGGGTAAAAGAATGGCTGAAATAACAAGGCCAGGTGTCAGTCATGTGATCTCCCGCAGGGCTGCTTGATTCCCCCAGGTGGACCTTATCCACCCCTATGGTATAGTCTGCCTTTCCAAGGGGCAAAACTCAATTTTTCTTATCATAGAAGTTAGGACAAAAAGTGTCAACATAAAGACTATCTCTTCTCCAGCTAGCTGCCTACACTAGTTTCCTTGACTGCGCCATTGGGAAAGACAATTGAAATATCAATCAAGAATTCCATCAAGTCTGCAAATACTGCTTGATCATATCTATTATGAATGTGGATTATGGATTACGTATGTTTTGATCGTAGTCTCAAATCAAGACTCATTCAGCATGGGTCTAAATAAGATTTACCCTTCATGTTTTACTAGGCTTTCATCTCAGAAGAAAGACCACACATTCGTAATTTTAAATCCAGTTAATGTGGACTACTTCATGTACCATACTTTACACACATGGCACAGTCACAAGATACACATGTATATTGCAGGAATATATTAACGGTGACGAATTCTTTTCACTGATAACCAATTATCTTTCATCTTCATCTACTGCACTTTCATAACAAGCAACATCTTAAGTCTCGTCTTCATCAGTGATGGAATCCTTCATTCTAATTTTCAAAGACACGGTGACACTGATTTGGAATGACATATGATGCATGTCTTAAATATTTGATCAATTTACCCTGCAGATATGGAATGATTAAGAAGGATAAAGCAGTTGCACAGACTGTTCTGAATACAAACATCATTTACATGCTGCAAATAATCTAGGCACTGTGATATTTTCTAATAAACTATTGTTTTGGTTGTAGCTGGGGTCTGATTTTTTTTTTTTTTGGGTGTGTGTGTTAGTCTGTCCTCATTTCTCCCTCCTTTTCTTCTATCAAACTCTTTGCCAGGGCAACATACCGCAGACGAGAATGTTCCGCTACATCTAGATGAGGACTGCTGGTAAAAAAAGGGGTAGAAGCAATTTGTAGTTTACATTTGATGCCAGGTCTACAGAAACTCAAAGCAACTCACTCCTTCACATTTCATTTTACACCAGACCACCCCCCTCCCTCCCCTTCTTTTTTTCCAAGGGGAACAACCTTGCCCCCACAGGCCATGTCTTGGGCCCCCTCCAAAACAAATCACATAATATCTACCCTCTCTACTCTGCTGTGAGATCTACGTATACATTCCCTGCACAAAGGTACCACCCCTCGTTTTATTTTGATATCTGAAGAAATGATTCCATGCCACAGGACATTACGGGCATGAGCTCTCTCTGCTGTGTATCGAAACAACAATAGAGACAAAAACTCCCTTTCTCCCCCTCCTCCTCTCTTTCCCTCCCATTCCACTTCAACTCCTAAATTGAAATTGTTATCGCTGAAAATTATTTGATCGCTGGTGCATGCTGATGAATTCCTTTCAGGCTCGCCCACAAAAGGCGCTCGACAATCGCAACTAAGCCGAACGACTGTCAACTTGATCGATTGACGACTGCCCTCCATTGTCTGTGCCCCTAAGCTTCAAACTTTCCTTGGAGTCAGGGAGCAATCTACAACAAAAATGCCTTTTGTCAGAAGGAAAATCCCCCCCCCCCCTTTTCATTTTATGGTTCAACTTGAACCCATTTAGGGAGGGACAGGATAAATGGCTGTAAATGAGTTGAGATGTGAAGGTATTCCAAGTGCGGTTACACTACATTAAAGGCTAGCATTATTTCATGTGCTTATGTCACTTTAACCCCGTTCATACACACCATGCAAAATTAGCACAACATTTGCAGCGAGTTTTCCAATGCATTACCAATAGCTGTGTACATGAACAGGAATCACTTAAACAATGCGATATTTGCTTCCTTCTTTTTTCCGCTTATTTTGCTGTTTTTTGTGGATCGAGACCTAGTAATATTAATGAAATATCATGGTAAGCTAATCTTAGAAACTGCATCCTCTAAATACATGTAGCCGTAAATGTAGCGCCTCGTGGATCGCGTTCTGGCATGTGTATCGCTCATCACACACTCCTACGGCTGAGCGGAACATGTCACCAATGCGTGTTTGCTCTCGCTATGGAAGTGGAGAAAGTCCACCTTGTCCAAAACACAGCATTATTACGGCTTTTTCAGTGTATATGAACGGTGTTGCAGAGGCTTGCTTGAAACATTCTTACCAGCGTGCATCAATAATAATAGCGGTATTATCCTTATTATGGTACATGAACAGGGCTTTTCAGACATTTTTATGTGATATATGTTGTTTCCCAACATTTTGAAGTGATATGTACATGTGAAATGGCCACATATTTCTCATAAAACTTTATGTGCTAATGTGCATGCATACCTTCCAGAACCTTATTTTTTTTTCTTCTCAATGATCAAAAGCTCTCTAATGAAATTTGACTTTGATTAAAAATGACTTATTTCAAGATATTAAATTGTAAATGAATCAAAAGTACATAATAACTGCAACAAGTCCGATACTGACACACACAGCTTCAATATAGTTTATATCCACAGAGCATTGTAAATTACATTTAGGTACAACGTCTTTACGACAGTGTCATTGCAACTACGTTTGTACAAAGTCTTTTGGGTGAAATTCATGTTTCTGGGCCAGCTATCGGAGGTGCAGGTACACCACCCTACATGTTTATCTCCCTCTCCCAACCTATTACCCAGTCTAGCTTCAAGGGACCATATTCATGATACATTTAAGCCTACCAAAGTTGCTCAAGTGCATTGACCTACATGTATATAAACATGCATTTTGAGCAACTAGCTAAGCTCGCAAAGGTTGCATGAAAATGGCCTCAAGAATGGCCTCAAATAGCCTCAAAGAACATTCCAACTCCAGACCTTAGCATCACAAATACTGAAGACATTGGTCTAGTGCTTACAAGACAGAATAATGTTGCACTTTCCACTTCTCCCACTCCACAGAAGAACTGGGAAATTTGGAAAGTGTTCTTAGCCAGACCTGTTTGTAATTCACACTTAACCTGTGATTGTAGACTTAAATTTATTATAATATAAGTTTGGAAGGAAGACTACATGCTACCGGTACAATGTCTAATAGGAAACTGACTTGTCATGTTCAAATTTTATGGCAGCAAATAATGCTTCCCTCACAACTAACAGTGTCCAAACACAGAAAGTTCATTGTACAGCTTTACCGCAACAGAAAGGCTACGGTATACATCGTACATTCATTGTATAGCGAACAGGGTATAAACACCAAAAAAATTTATACCAAAACTTTATAAAGGATCATCGTATATCAGTATTCTTATGCGAAAATTCATCACTTCCTTATTCAATGACATAGAAGTTCAGAAACTTGGTTACAAAAAAAAAATATAACTTTTACTAAAGAGCCGTTACTATTGTGATCAAAACAGTGAAAATCCATACTAGTTGGAAGCTCTGATTTATAAACACACCCAGAACAAATCATTAATATTTGATGCCATCACACATTTCAACACTCTATCCATTCCTTCCCCTTCTGCTTCCCTTTTTCCTCCCTCTCCCTGGAGATCATGTCCACTCTAATCCAAATTGTTCCACCCCTTATCACCCCCTCCATCACCCCCCTCAAATCCCTGTCTTTTATCACCTCATATCTCACCCTCGTTTCCCTAACTCCTTATCCAAGTTTCCCCTTTTTAGTCATTTTCCATTCTTTAATGCATTAGCTACTAACTAATACAACAGCTCAACGGAAATGAAGATCATGTATTTGTTGGCCTGGTTCCCAGGTGTAACAACACACTACTTTTAGAATCAAGTATTTAAAATCACTCACTTCACCAGCATCAAAATCAGTTTATAATCACATTTTAGGTTATATTAGCACAAGAAGATCTTCAACATGTACAGTATGTTGGTGAACAAGAGGGTATAGTCTGCAATCTGACCAACAATTGTGTAAGGTGTATATGCATCAATGAAACAGGGGAGGGGGTCAATTTTTGATAGAGGAATTAAATGTATGTTCTTGGTTTATTGAATGAGTTCTACACACTGTACATCTTATATTACAAAGTGTTCATATATATTATGTTTGTTTTCAATGATTATGACAGTCCATGTGAAAGGCATTAGTATTTGTACTTCATGTGTACTTAAAGTACATGTAAACATATATACAACTCGGTCTGTATCAATATATTCCATCTATACATGTTGATGTTATCATCATTTAAAAGAGATGAAAACTATGTATATGCTAGTCCAGCATAATGTATGCTTTCATGTGCAGCAGTAGTTGACTCACATGTGCATGCACATTCAAACTGAAATGATTTTCCAGATTTTCTAATCAATTAATCTCAGCCTAGCAGGATAATTTCTGTGGCTTTTGTTGGCCATAGTTGGCATACAAGTCACATCCTGCCGTCCAAAAAAAAAATGGCTAAATAAAACTTGAACATGCTTTACATGTATTATGCATGACTGGTCAGTGCACTTTTTCTTCCTGGTTTTAAAAAAAAATATTCAGTGAAGCATCTGTGGTCTCTAAATGGACATATATGAGTTATACTGGGTTTGAAGGTCAATATATTATCAAGCTCACATGATATTATGTCCGTGCATACAGAGTGATCATGTATGCTGTGTTGCCATGGATTGATTTCTTTATGCATTCTCTCCTTAAAACAAGATTAATTACGCTTTTCATTAATTTACAGGATGGAGCATGCTATCCTTACTAAATACTACTACTGGGTGTATGCCTAAAATTTATTTTCAAAATTATGTTGTGTCCTCAAAGAAAAACATAAAAAAAAGATATTTATAATGTATTTCACAATGCATGAACCATTTTACACATTCCCTGCTTGTCACTCGTTTGACAAACATACACACATACACACGAATACATACAATGGAAATATATTCTAACATACACACATACATACATACATACATACATACATACATACATTCATACATACCAGTACATACATACATACATATATACACACAAAAACACACAGTCAAACTTCATCCACTCCAACACACTGCGCATCACAATCTTTTTATGCTCAGCAAATCAAATAAACAACTCTATCATTCAAAGACTACTTTTCTGTAAGTAAAGAAATAGAAACAATTGAGATAAAACAAAACATGATATAATTTCAGTACTTTAGTATAGAGTTTATGGAGTGTTTTGTAAGAGTTCTAAATATAACATATCATTTTACGAGATGCAACAATACATCTCAATTTCTATCAAAATCTTATTCACTAGACACACACTTCATCCAATACAAAATGCAAACAAATGCAAAAAAATAATCAAAACATAAGAGGGAAAGAGTACTTACTGTCAAATCTTTCTGTCCGCCTATAGAAATAATCTCTTAGCATATTGCTCTTGTCGTAAACGATGTTTTCAAACTCTGCGCTACTTGTTTGCGTCAGTACGCTCTCCATATTGACTGTACAACACGTGTTGCCCGTTGGACATACTCTTAACTCATCACCTGCACAAAAGAAAAGATAAAAGAACAAAAATAGTTAATATCACTGTTTACATGTACATACATTGTTCTATATCAATGCATATAACTTATGCATACAAGAGGAGATACAAGCGCAATAGTTAATATCACTGTTAACATGTATATAGTGTTCAAAATTAATTCATATAACTCACCACCTCCACAATAGGAGATAATAGAGGCATTTTTTTTTTTTTTTTTTTGGGGGGGTAGGGGGCTCTCATGTATTCGTTTTATGCACCAGGATGGAAGATGGAGAATGTATGGAGAAAACTTTTTACCCCAAAGAGGCACAAGTTCTCATATAAATTATTAATCTGTCATATCATCTTCATAGTTCTGCTATATAGCCCAAACCACCACATTGGTAGCAAGATTACTCCCTTCCACTTATGGAAGCACTATGTTTAAGAAGAAATTCATAATATATAAATGTAAATGCACATTTCACAAAATTAAAGTGTTAAAGTACCACAATCTAGATACATGGTAATTCTCTCCTACTGACACTTATTGTACCATAACCTCCAAACTGACACCAATTCCTCCCCCAAGTTTACAAACAATTCTTTCAAAAAGCCAGGGCTATTTTCTCAGTAATGGATATCCAAAGTCAGCTCCAAGTATGTGGTCTCTGTAGGTTTATTTTACAAAGGAGATTAATAAAGGTCAAACGTGTCAGGGAGGAATTCTAAAGAGGGCACTGGAGCCATGGTTTGGTCCAGAGTGATGTATGTAGGGATACCCATTCCCACCAAATCTATTTCATCTCGGCTTTTTGGAGGGCATCATAAATTACCCTTTGTTTGACTAGACAAAACAAACAGGAATGCATTTTCCACCCCTCTTGCTCCTTTCTCCTCAGACCCAGTACATTTTCTCTCCTTTTGTTATAAGTATCAATGGGAGATAAGTCAAGGATTGACTTTAGAAATCCAAGAGCCTTTGATCTTGCCAGCGCTGTCCTGAAAAGAGTTTTTCACCCCCTACCCCTGTGCGATATTGTGGTGTGTTCTTGCCTCTTTCAGGAGTAGAACACCATTTCTATGGATTTGGCATCACTCCATAAATGATCTTCAGGTTTTGATAGTTATCCAGATGTAACATCAGGCAGAATACAATTGCAGAAAGATTTATCTTTGCTTCAATTGTCATTAGATGCAATCTTCAGATTGTTATGAAAGATCAGATTAGATTTAGAAAGCTATAACTACTGATGCACTTTAAGAGGTTTACAGCGGGTAACTTAAATTGAATATTCTATACAAAAGAGCATTTTTCAGGCGTGATTTATATGACAGTCCCTTCTATACTACTTCATGTGCTCATGCGGCCTTCTCTTTGGTTCTGGTCATACATTTTACATGTATGTATAACCTCTTACAGGTCACCTGTTTTGTCGTAAATTCTGACCAGTAGCCATTCACTGAAAGCACACATTCCCAGGCATGCAATACCATTTTCAGGGCAGCAATTTGGCTGAAATATTCTGGATTTTATCACTTTTCCTGTTTTCCCAGCAAGTGGGTTGCATCAACAGCCAAGGTTAAATGGGGAAAGTGGGATAAAAATGTCAGCGGCCGTCTGGAAGTGCTGTGATTTACCAGGCCACCTGATTGGCTAGCCTTTCCCTGGGGACGTGAAGGGGTCATGGAGCAGGCAATATCACAGCACTTTGTTTACAAATTTCAACCTTTGAAACCAATACAGCCTTCCTCAAAATCTACAGTTTCTTGCAGGGCAGTGGGGGCACTTTTCGGAAAGCAGTGTTCGTTCATGAAGTGCATAGATATGTTTGTTGCTAGTGTACAACACCTTGAAAATGCACATTAGAGGAAGCAAATTAATTTATTCTGTATCAAATCATTTTGAATCTATTATAGGTGGCAGTGACTGAGGGTTCTATATTTGGATCATTTCATGAAAGACTTGAAAAGGTTTCTTGGGAGAATGGAGCAGAAAGTGATAAAACTAGAATGTTCAAGACTAACAGCCTTTAGAATGAAGGTACACTATTTGATAACAGAAACAGGGAGGAGAAGGGTAAAAGAAATCACACAAACAGTTTCAAATAATTACAGCCACACCAGCTCTTATGAATGCCTCATTCACTTCACAATATCTTGTGGATTTTTTTTTTTTTTAAATACGTGTTTTGGGGAAACATGCTGCCAGATGGTAGCGATCTCTTCTAACATTAGATGAAGGACGTCTCCCAAGCAGGGAAATCAGACATGTTTTTTGTCAGAGATGTCTGACAGCAAACTGGAACAGGCTGACAACATAATTCATGTCATTGACCCATATAAGAGCCTTCCTCACATATCTTCTCTGAACTGTTTGACAGAGATTAGATTGACACTGTGGCAGTAGATAACTTCCACATCAGATGGGAATGAAACAAACTAACCTGCTTTGAAGAAAAAAGACAAAGCAATGCGATCAAGGAGAAATTCATTTTCACTAGCTTCTGATATGAAATCAGTACTGTTAAATAACTATATGTTGACAAGGGTAATGACATAGGCACACAAAACACACATCAATGAGTTTGTTTTCATTGTGCTAGCAGTATCATTTGGGTCATCACCCTGATAAGAGGATTAAGCAAAAAAAAATGATAGATGAGCATGCTATCTAAATATTTCATTTGTGTGTTGCAGTAAATATTTCCATACTTCTCAAGTTGTTTCAAACCCCTTCCCTCAATTAGCCTTGATCATTACATAAATATTGAAATACATAAATGTGCATTTACAATACCCCTAACACATAACTATATGCATTGCAGAGGCATTAAAAGCTACATGTACACGTATGTTGCCATTCCAGAAAGTCTCGGTCCATAAGGAACCAGTCATCAGAAGATGACTACAAAAGGACAAACGAAACAAAACATGTATAATGTACAAGACAAATTTTATACCTCCTGCATTAACCATGTAAAAGAATACCCACATTGACATTGAGAAAGAGCTTTATCAGCCCCTCCTCCCCCCCCCCCCTGCGACCCCCCCCCCCCCCACCCCTTCCCCAGCAGGAACACCAAGCCACACATGCCCTCTAACCATTCCACGAACCCCAGTCAAACATGTGTTTATTTCCCCACGAACATTAAATGAACATCCCAGACACTACCCGGTGACATTCGCCAATTTGCGGCTCAACTGAGTATACAAGACAAAGGCCCGGCTGATTGATACGCTTTTAAGAAGCCTCCCGTCACATTCCAGTTGCCAGGGGCAACAAAAACATCCTCAGCTAGCCTGGCAATATCTGGGGCTTCTGAAGTCATCAAGAAATGTGCCACATTCGACTCTGCGCTTAGAGTGGTTCTCCATTTCGCGGGACAATGGTGGTGCGATATCGGGATGGAGGGGTCTGGAAATGCCATTGCTGAGAAAACGGGATGCGATTTTGACGAAACTGAATCCCGTATGAGATAATCACGACTTGGTTTTACGACTGGTCTATCCTTCCAGATGAAACACGATCGCTCTTGATGTTTCTCTTGCCAACAGTACAGAGGAATTGATGCACAAAATGCACAAAAATGCACAAAAATCTTTGGATAGGGATAACACACGCATAAAGAAAAATGATTACAGCTCATGTGTGCTTACCCTGTAGGATACTGTAGCTATTCTTGTCCATTTATGTTGTTAAGAGCTATAAAATAGTACATTCAGCATAAAACCTCCTGAAGTTCTGATCTTTGAACGTATACTGGAAATGTCCTTTTCCTCTATAAAGGTTTTCTCTCTATCTCTCTCTTATTTTTATCACTTTCTTAATGAGGATTTGCAACATAAAATAAGTTGTGAAAGTTGTGTGTTTCAGAGCAAACAATAAAAGCACAAGACTGGGAAAGGAAGAGTTAAAATGTTCTAGAATCTGGATTTTCCCCCAGAAATACAGGTCAACGGAACACCTGCCCTGGTTGAACTGGTGCTTGGGACTAGTGATGAAAGAAAAGTGGTTTAAAATATGCAGAGTGACTACACCTTATGAATACCAGAAAATAGAAGAGTGAAGAATGGTGGAGGGAGAGAGAGAGAGAGGGAGAGAGAGAGGGAGAGAGAGAGGGAGAGAGAGAGGGAGAGAGAGAGAGAGAGAGATAGAGAGAGAGGGAGAGAGGGAGAGAGGGAGAGAGAGAGGGAGGGAGAGGGAGAGAGAGAGGGGGGGAGGGAGAGGGAGACAGAGGGAGACAGAGAGAGGGGGAGAAAGACAGAGGGAGAGAAAGAGAAAGAGAGATAGAAGGGAAAGAAAAAGAGGGGAGGGCAAGAGAGGGGGTAAAGAAAAAAGAGGGAGAAAGAAAGAGAGAAAGTAAGAGACATTCTTAGAGGAGTACTGGAAGAGTATTTTTGGAAGAGATGACAATGTTTTTAGCAAAAGCAAGTCAAGAAAGGTACAGTGAGGATATCCTTCAAAGGAAATGTAGAATGTTAAAATGGCACAAGTGACAAGTTAACATTTGTCTTTTGTTCTTTCTTTCTTTCTGTTTCTATGTTTGTTTTAGTTTGCCTCTTTCTTTCTCTTTTCCTCACTCTATCTCCCCCCCCCCCTCTCTCTCTCTCTCTCTCTCTAACCCCGTTCATATACACCGCCTATCCGCGAAAAAGGCGCAACATTTGCGGCAATTTTGCCGATGCATTACCGATAGCTGCGTATATGAACGGGAATCGCTCAAATAATGCGGTATTTGCTTCCTCCTTTTTTGCGCTTATTTTGCGGCTTTTTCGCGGATCGAGACCTAGTAATAATACCGCAATATTGCGGTAAGTGAATCTTATAAACTGCGTCCGCAAAATAGGCGTAAATGTTGCGCCTTTAGCATCGCGCTCTGGCCTGTTGGTCGCTAATCCTACAGCTCGTAAGGCTGAGCGGAGCATGTCACCATTGGTTTGGAGAGAGTCCAGCTGTCCAAAACACCGCAACATTACGGCTTTTGGGGGTGTATATGAACGGTGCTTTTGCGGCTCGCTGGAAACTTGCTTACCGATGTGCATCGGTAATAATAGCGGTATATGGTATATGAACGGGGCTTCTCTCTCTCTCTCTCTATGTCTTTCCCATCTACCCTTGATTGTGCACGTTTGGTAAATCCCATCCTCACATCTCTTTGTGCCGTTCGTGGCGAGGGGAGCGCTCACAAGATTTTCGGTGTCCCACTGGGGGTTTCACAAGGGGGCAGGTAGAGTCAGGCCTTATCACAACAAACGCCCCTGTTGGGAATCTTCCACTGGCCGGCAGGGGGTGCACTTTTCCCTGACGCCTACATACACTCCCCCTCCCACCCCCACCCCCACTATTCCAGAAATCTGCTTGTGAATTGTACAAAACATGTATAGATATAGCATGCCTTGTATTTGTTGTAACACTTACATGTAATCAATAATAAAACTATATCCCAATGCAAAATCAAAAGCAATAATCGTTCAAGATTAACAACAAGCCAAACATTACGAAAATATTCTCCACCGAATAATCTTTGAATGCTTACTGGTATTGGTGGTGATGACGGACGCTCCATAATTTTATGTGCTGTGTATTACGATGGTAAGTTTGTGTCCACATTACCAAAATGTTGAGATGTTTTTTCTTTCTAAATATAATATGAATAAAAGTGAGATATCTATACAATCTAGTTGGTATACAGTGTAAGTATAAGTCTGCAACCTCCTTGTGCACGAACTGTTTACAATACGTGACAACCTTCCTTAGAGGAATAACCCAAGGTGAATCCTGTATAATACATCAATGGATGGACCGCACACCTGATGTTTAAGAAACAAGCACCTTACAGCAAAATAAACACATGGGGCTGGTACAGGTAGATTTCAAGGAGTAACAGCGGTCAACTATCACATGCTCAAGGGAACCATGAAAATATGCAAAAAAAAAAAAATGTGCATGAAGCTACACACAGCGGTATACAAAGTAAACATGTAGCCTTAAAAAATGTTTTTCCATAAACTGTCAGCAACATAAATAATACTGGTGATAAAGCTTATTTTGCCACAATATATAATGATTAACTGATTTGATAAACTCATTCCATATTCTATAGATACCAGTGGTGGCATAAGGAGTTGCAGATACTATCTTTATGCAACAAAGGCCGATATCTTTCACAAACAGCAATCACTGGTGATTGGAATCATCATTTCAAGTGAGATTAAAAAAAATCAAATCAAAACCCTAACAGTTTAACCTATATTCCCCTAAAGGTAATTTTAAAAAATTATAGATCTCTCGCTCTCTCGCCCCCCCCCCCCTCTCTCTCTTTCTCTCTCTCTCTCTCTCTCTCTCTCTCTCTCTCTCTGTATGATACTACATTGTACCCATTCGTATTCCTTTCAGGAATAGCGTTTAAAAACATAGTATTGAGCACAGTATGAATGTGTATTATTATTATATCATAAAAAATAGATCTGAACCAACCTACATTATATCCCTCAACTGGCTATTCCTGGATCCCATCTGAATTATACCGCTGGCATTCTAAGATGTTATCACTTTCCTGACACTCACTGACAAGTTCCAGACATTTCTTTGACAGAACTATCATCAAAATAATTTCAGAATGCAGCATATAGGTCTAACGTTTAAAGAGAGTCTGACCTAAGGACAACTTTATTATTCAGGCTCATTGAAATCTATAGTTAATTAATTTATGATCTAAAACATTTTTTTTTAACCTGAACATGTACATATTGGTCCACTTTGTAAGTTCAACAAACTATTTTTGCAAGGTTATGCACATGTAAATATTTCCTGAACATAAATGCGTTGATACTATTGTGTATGCACTAACCATACATAAACACAACTGGCTAAACTTGGATGATGAATTATGTAGCGCTCATTGCCTTAGGAACAGTTTGGTGAGGAGACTACATATTGCTTATCTGAGCGATGGAGATCCCAGCGCGCTGCCTTTTCTTCTCAAATTCTGCAATCTCCTACAGAGATATGCTTTTCACACTGACAAAAATTAGCCCCGTACTATCATTAGCCCCGTATTATCCCTAGCCCCGTACTATTTTTTGAACCTTTTCACACTGGCATTTCTTAGCCCCGTTCTATTTCTTAAACCCGACTAGCTTTTCACACTGTTCTCACTCGAAATCTTTAGCCCCGGACTTTCTTGACAGCTTATGAATATCTATGAGTGTACGTCTTTCACATCGGCTCTTTACCACTCCACATCAAGGTCACTCGCCCGTCGGGCGTTATCTGATTGGTCTCGGCGTTTCGGCCTTGAGAGCTGACACCGCATTTCCTTAGCCCCGTACTATTTTTCGTTTCTGTTCACACTGGCGCTCTTAGCCCCGGACTATTTGGCTTGGCCCTGCAATTGCGGTGTTAGCCCTGCTTTTTTGCAGGGCCAAATAATCCCGGATTATTGGTGGGGCTAGCCTACTGTGGTAAAAACCAATGTGAACAGAAAGTGGTCTAAGCTTAGCCCCGTACTATAGGTGGGGCTAAGGCCCCCCCCCCCCCCCCCTTAGCCCCACCTATAGTATGGGGCTAAGGAAATTTTTGCCAGTGTGAAAAGCATAAGAGAGGGAGGGTGGAAGGCTCACATGTTGTTGCCCACTAGCTCTGCAATTTCACAAACTCCTTTGTGTAAACTCCCTCATGACTTCTCCAAATAAAAGCAAGGGGAAAAATGGCTGGTCTGAATAGAGGGAGACAGGAAGGAAAAAGAGTTGACAATTACCTCACTTTTTGACCTCACACCAAAGTAAATTCAACCACTGCCAGGAATTACCTGGCCTCCCTTCAAGGCTGTCGGAGCATTTCTAAACCAGACTATTCGATAGGAAGGTCTGGCTGCAGTAGACTAATGATTCTAGATTTCTTCCCCAGCTCCTTCTTCAGAAAAAGGAGAATGGTACCATAACTCATCTTGGAATATTGAACTCCATTCTTAAAGGCTTTCGCGCATCATACGCAGGATGTATCCCTAGCGCGCTGCCATATTGCGTACGCCGTGCGTTCCGTGCAAAACGCACACTTACCCATGTGTATTGTTTCTCGGGCACTTACGCATTTACCCACCTTGTTAGAATGCACAATCTTTCCCGAAGCTAAACCTTCGGCCCTGATCATGGCTAGCCATTTCGCTGCGTGCCGCATACGTGAGTTAAGTTCTCAAGTAAGCGTAGCAGCTAAATAGTGACGTCTCTTCACAGAATTGACGCATGAAAGCCTTTAAGTTTGGATGAGAAATGTCCGAGAGCCTGGACACCAGGCTAAAGGTGAAATGGAGGGATTGCCTATACAGGGTCTAGGACCTGGTAGAAATCACACATTGGTGTTGAAGGTGTTGTACAATGAGGCTGCGGAATGCCAACCCTTTCTTCCACGTTGGGGAACAAAGGGGCGGGCATTTGAACTGGCTGATTGGTGCTTAGTTGATAAATGTTGCCCAGTTGTTGTTCTTTTATTCTTGGTGTTACATGTATGATGGAGGTGTCTAGGTATGACTCAAAATGGATGGAGGAATGTGGCTGCCTGAATGACTAACATGGCAAATAAAGTGATGCAACTTCTGCTTGATTGTGCTATGTCTACTGTGATAAGGGCACAACAGATACTGGTGTTTGCTGAGGAAAGTACAGAACAAAAGAGAGTGGCAAAGAGAGATAGAGAGAAAGGGGGAGGAGAGAGAGCGAGAGAAAGAGAGAGAAAGTGAGAGAGAGGGGGGGGGGAGGAGGACAGAGAGAGAATGAGAGAGAGTCAAAAAAGTAAAATTGGGAAAGGTCATTACAAATGTCTACCATGTGTACCTTTTAGCCTGCACCACTCAGCATTACACATTAATTAGGGCAAGTTTCATTTTCTAATTAGATGATCCAGATATTTCTTAACATACTTTCTTGCAACTTCGATCAAATTTTACAGCAGTCCTTTGTCTCGTGAAATTAACACTCCAGAACCAATACAGTCTAATGCAATACGATAAACACAGTATGCAAGACCACAGGCTCAGTACATACAAGTACATGTAGGCACAGCTACATAAATCTATACATACAGGACTAATGCAATAGATTTATCCCCTTTCCCTCTTATATCCATGTAGGCCTATAAAACACACTTTATTCAGCACACAAAGAGGAAGAAAACCTGTGACCTCCGGTAATTCTCCAGCAGCGGCATAAGACTTGCATGAATAGAACCCTGCGGTGAATCCAAACCTGGCAATCTTGTCAAATTATGTTCCCACCTCGTGAGTGGCCATGGCTAACAATGGGAATGAATTTTGATCTGGTTTCAATGACTTCTTCCAGATCATTTGGTTGAGTCAGACTCAACCACTGATGTAACCTCAGACCTGTCAAACTCCATGCACAAGAATGAGCAGAAAATAAAAATATTTTCATTATGTACTAAAATGAACAACATTTATACGAAAAACTTGCATCTTTTTCATTGTTAAATAAAATCACATTAAAGGCAGCCCGTCCCTTTTTCAGATCATCACAAAACCATCGAAACATTGGCAAAACATACAGAGAAGTGTTAGCAAGCTGATATTCATAATTTGAAACTGATATGTAGTGTAAAATTCGAATAATGCACGTAAACAACGTCTGATTAATAGTCTTTACCTCAGGCTCTTAGCACTTTGTGTTGAAATATCTGCTTTATTGATTAATCTGTTTATTAAATTATAAAACGCATTATGAAAAAAAAATGTTCTATAGAAGGAATCATTTCCGGAGTTTGATAATTACTCATAAAATTAGGATTTCACCCATGCATAATAACCACATAGATACTGTAACAAAGACTAATACTTTTTTCGTAGTACGAAAAAAGTCGGTTTGAAATTTAACGGCTGAAATTTTTACATATACAGAAAGCTTCAACATGCTATATTCTTAGAAATGGTCTTGAATCACACTTTCTTCAATTTACAATCGTGATAGACGATTTCAAATTTTAAGCTTGCAAAAGGGACGGACAATCTTTAAGTGTAACCAGTTACTATTCAGAAAGTCAAAAGACCACCAAGAAGAAATATATCCTTGGTGACAATACAAATACAGGGTACTTAGTACACACTGCGATCACAAATGAACATGCTTGCCTACATGTCTCTGCATGTTTGAGTTTGTCCAAGAGTCTTCCATTTGTAACAAAGCGTGCACACCTTGTACAATGCAGCGGAAATTAACTTAAGAGCTATTGTATACCAGAGCTTAAATTTACCTCTGAGTTATAAGGGAAGGATAAGGACTAGTGGTTCCAGTAGCCCAGAGACCAGAGACAGCTGTGTGCATCGCAGTGCATGCATTGATGCATGCGATGCCTGCTGACACACACATCGTGCACACACTGACAGCGGCTTTTTCTAAAAAGGTTCGCAAAGCGATGACTGTGAGATTTTACAGACGATAACATTAGGATATAACGCTTATCCATGTCGAGTTTCAAGATTTTCTTAAAAGGGCTACTCTGACTTTAAGACAATACACGGCACGGTGGTTTAGAGAGAGTGACCAACAGGTGATGGGGTATTGTAGGCAATCTTGGGGAGTTTTATACTTCTACACGCCCATTCCTTTTGCTTCATATATTTTGCCCCCGCATGATGCAACACTCAAAGGTGATATTTTGACTAAGCCACGCAGCTTGAGACCATATTTCTTAGATTTGTCATGATCTCAAATGCTTAAGAAGAAGAAATTGAAGTAAAAAGGAAAAAAAGTTTGTTAGTTTAATTTTTGCCTGTCCCATGTGCCTCAGACTGGATGGTGTGAAATTTGTCGCATTATCTTCAAAGGATTGATCAATGTCAATATGCATGGAACAAGAGACAGAGAGTTCAGAAATGAGACAGGAAAGGAGTTAGACGGTAAGAGAGAATAAAAGATGGGGGGCGGGGACAGGGGAAGAAGGGAGAGAAAGGGGATACAATCAATGAATGAATGACTCAGTAGGGGCATTTTCATTAGCTCGATGTGGCGAAATAGCTAGCTATTTTGTGAATCAGATAGCTAGCCTGATCATGAAATAGCTGGCTATTTTCGGTTTCATTAGCCAGATCAGGCAGAAATAGCTGGCTATTCGGTTGAGAAATTTTCTTCAGAAATCTTGGGCTAGATGGCCAAATAGTGAGCTAAATCGCGATCCCATCATGCATCAACTGCGCACTTCTGAGCACGAGGAACAGCTGAGGAATTGTTTACTTTGGGTCTTTGTATGTACATGAAGGCGAGCTCATAACCAAAGCCATGCGGTGGTCGCCTATTTACGTCGCACACTGCGCACGCAGAAACATCGGGCTAATCTATGCATCCAGAGTTTCAAGCTAATGAAGACGCAATTGCAACTTCAGGCTAGTTTCTCAGATCAGCAAACTAGCTCGCTATTTAGTGTAATCGGGCTAATGCAGATGCACCTAATGACTGAGTGAGCAGACTCTCTCGCCCATCATTTTGTCCTCCAGAAAAATTGTAAACAACATCCGTGTGATCAAATCCAATCAAAAGCAAAATCAAAGGTTTGCAGTCGCTTTCAACAATCATTGAATTTAGGTTGAATTATAACAACTTTGAAGCAACAGTGCTTAGGTGATTGGAGGTTTGTTACCACCGTAGCAACCAACCAAACACATTCCTGTAACCCTCAATGGGACAGCTCCTATGGGGGGCAGGGTGCATGTGTGTGTTTGTGTGTGTTTGTGTGTGTTGTGTGTGTGTGTGTGTGTGTGTGTGTGTGTGTGTGTGTGTGTGTGTGTGTGTGTGTGTGTGTGTGTGTGTGTGTGTGTGTGTAGGGGGGGGGAGCAACTATTAACCATGTTCATCTACACCACATATCAGCAACATAAGCGCAACATTTGTGGCAATTTTGCCGATGTAATCAGTATTTTCCTTTGAACTACAAATAAACCTGATCATACAGAAATGATTGTTTTCACTGAAACCTTCAGTAATCACACTCATTTTCAGAACAAAATATCGGAAATCTGCACCAGTAGGCAGCTCTGTGTGCATGTATGTGTCTATGTATGCAATGCGTCCATGGTCTCGTAAGCCTTGGAACAAGGCTAATGCCCCGCAAGCTCTACAATCACAAACTCCATCGATCATCTCAGAAATTCAAGAGCTTTGAACAATAACTGCAGGATGCAGGGAGAAGTTCAACAGACCAGCTTGGGGGGAATTCTGTGTTATGCACATAACTAGCAACACTTTGGAATTTGTATACAATGAGATCAAAATGGCAAACTGGTTATAGTTGTACAATGCATACAACTGCATACTTGACTGTGCTGGGGAGGAAAGCATGAGGGAAATATGTGTTTTATCCAAAGGAACATCATTGAATTTTGCCAGATAAGATTATTCCAACATTTCATCAATGCTTCTGAACCCAATTAATTCATCATGTATTCCTGTAAGCTTTCATTCCCATAAGCAAATCTCTGTTGTTTTTGACATGGGACAATGTAAGTTTGGTGGTGAGAGGTTTAAGCAGAAAGAGGATTACCTGGTTTCCTAGACATGTCCATTTGTGCCAGAAGTAATATTAATACTGATATCAAGAGTTTCGTGTACTACTGGTACAAGAACAACTACACTGACACATCCATAATTCTAAAATCAGTCATTATGGCTACAAAAAGCTAGAACGAGTAAAATTGATTCCCAATAAAAACAAAATATAAAGTTCACAAACGTTTATGTTCCAATGAAAATTTGCCAAGCAAATAGAGAACATGCATGATATAAGAGATGTATTGTTATCATTAAGGTGCATGATGTATACCAGTTTCATCAAAAGTGGCAAAATCTGTATGCCCAGTTAGTTCTATTTGATGTTATACCTAAAAGTAGACCTGCACTCATCTCGTTGGCATTGAGAAATCAATGTGTGTATAGAACTTGTATATTACGCAGAGTTGTATGCACAGAGGTGACAGCCAAAAATGGCATGCATTTTAGTCTCTCTCTCTCTCTCTCTCTCTCTCTCTCTCTCTCTCACTCTCTCTCTCTCTCTCTCTCTCTCCCTCTCTCTCTATCTCTCTCTATCTCTCTCTCTCTCTCTCTCTCTCCCTCCCTCTCTCTCTCTCTCTCTCTCTCCCTCTCTCTCTATCTCTCTCTCTCTCTCTCTCCCTCTCTCTCTCTCTCTCTCTCTCTCTCTCCCTCCCTCTCTCTCTCTCTCTCTCCCTCTCTCTCTATCTCTCTCTCTCTCTCTCCCTCCCTCTCTCTCTCTCTCTCGCACTCTCTCTCTATCTCTCTCTCTCTCTCTCCCTCCCTCTCTCTCTCTCTCTCTCTCTCTCTCTCTCTCTCTCCCCCCCCCCCCCTCTCTCTCTCTCTCTCTCTCTCTCTCTCTCTCTCTCTCTCTCTCTCTCTCTCCCAACGATAGCCTGGCTTCCAGGCTGCTGGGTATTTCTAATCCCAAATCGACAATAAACCAGTCTGGCTATACTAGACTAATCACAGTTCTGCTCTGACTAACCTGAACAGACTATGAAAACAGGATCGGACTGAGAGAGAAAAAAAACATTGAAAAGAGACTAGTCTTGTAAGCGCTAGACCCTATCGAACTTGTGAATTAAATGTGTTGGAATGTCTGGAAGGTAGCCTACCTCCATAAAGGTTAGTGGACTTGGGAAGCATGCTCGAGAATGGGTACTGGTGCTGGGTACACATCGGTGAGTGCAATCATCATTTCATGCAAGGAATCACACTGGGAAAAGGTGTCATAAGCACACAGGGGAAGAGATGAATGGAGCGCCAAACATGGAGGAGGGGAACATTTATTTTAGGCGAGAAGTCGATTCTTTCCATAGGAATCCTCGCCTCATATTGATCCAGTAGAGGACATGTTCAAACCTGCATGCATAGTGCCTTTCTCATTGCCACATTGGGCTTAAAAAATCGCGAAGTTAGAAAAATCGTGGAGTTAGGGGACAGGGACAATAGGACCATTCAGCTTTTGGTACGGTTGCTAGGCAACTTTCACCCTAACTTCGCGATTGTTCTAACTTCACGATTTCTTAAGCCCAATGAGAATGCCACTCATGTATCGGAGCCTAGACCTGGAGTGTGCCTCCAGGCTTGTAATAATTACATTTCATTTGTGTGTGTTTTCTTTTAACCATTACATTCCACAATAATATTCACAGCAAAGTATATGCCGAATGCTTACTTCCATGAAATCGAACTCTCATATTTTACTTGTGTTTGTTGTATTTTTATCTCCTCCAAAGTCCTAAATATCTCTGAATTATTCACCCTTCTCACATTCATTCCAGTCCAGGTATTCTAGCCAACTACTTAAGGTACAGGTTGAAAAAATAGCTGGAAGCTACTGCTAACTAGCCAGTATACTTTCACCCTCAATTACAGGTAATTGAGATGAAATTCCATAATTCTTGAGGGATGTGATGTTCCAAAATGACTTTACAAGTGGACCACAATCAGAGAACTCCAACTGAAGGATCAACCATGACAGCACCTGACCTGAATCAAGGTAAGACCCAGGCATGGAATTTGACCCCTTCAGAGTGCATGGTTTGGTGTTTGGGTTTGACCTCGAATGACCCCTGTGTGACCTCTGGTGACCCCTACTCAATGCTTCTGTGGATTGGGTGGGTGGGAAGATGAGCAGTGATTAAGACGTATCAAATGCTTGATTAACAGAGATGAAAATAGTTAATGTGTTTCTCTCTGTGCGTCTCTCCCCTTTCTCCCTACTCTTCTAACCTACTCCGCTTCCCAACCCCTTCCTCTCTCTTACTCTATCTGTCTATCTCTCTCTTTACTTATATATCTGTCCCTCTTTCTCTATGTTTCTCTCTTACTCTCTGTTCTCTCATAACATCTCATCTCTGCATCTCTCTAGAGCTCAACATATATCAACATTACTCTATGTCAGCAAAGTATTTACTTCAAGCTGGAATAACATGGGAATTGGTCCTGTTTTTTGTGCGAAGTACCACTTCTACGCATTTTTATAATAACATCACCTCTGCATTAACCTTCAAAGCTGATACTGTTGCTGGCTGAGATCTTTGACACATTCCTATCCCCTAAAAACTTGCCATATCCATCAAAAAACGATAGACAAAAATGGGCGACAATCTACATTTTCGCATCATATTAATCTTGCCTGTTTACTCTTATTTTCCTCTCGTTGATGGGAAATATTAGAGTTTGACTATCGCTTTGATGGATGGTCTTGCCACTCCACACTGAAGGCTGGTACATCATTATGTTTCTAGGAAGGCCACCAGGTAGTTCGCTGCCTAGGGAATCAGTCTGGGCACACATAACGCATCATAAACCCACTCTCTATGAGTAAAGTCAAGGAGAATGTCAAGGAAGGGCAATAATCCTGGTCTCATACATGACTGTACAGCATTTATACGCCAATCACACCAAACTTGTTCTCACTATGTTCTTAAAAAAACATGTAACTGTGATTGCAGCACATTGGCAATCAAAAGACCACGATAAATATCATTGATGTAGTTAGCATGAGGGCTTAACTAATGCAAGCAAAAGCTTGAAAATACTCCATGAAGTCTGGCTTTAATCAAGATTTAATCATACCAACCAGATGACAAACAGAGGTTATCCTGGTCATAAGAAAGGGCTCTGTCACTATAAAGACGTCTAGTGTTTGATCAGAGGGGACCAAGTTGTGCAATTAAAGTCTCCTTCAGCCTGACATCTCCTGCATGCAGGGAGAAGATGTGTCTTCCTTAGGACGTCTTCCTCAAGACAGGGAAGCACTCATGACAGGGGTGGACGGGAGAGAGGGGGGAAGGATGAAAGACAAGCAAGCGTGTGATAGTGAAAAGAGAAGAGTAGGGGGGAAATCATATTATGGTAGCGTGCACATTGTATGTGAGAGGGACATATATAATGTGCACTATCCATTCATATGCCATATATGATGGAAGCGATGAACACTCTTGAGCTCCTTGAATCATCTCCAACTCATGGCTTGATCTTAATCTGCGACATGTAGGTGCACTTCATCCAACAGGAGGGAATAAACCATTTGTGTGGCTTACTTTGAAGCCTAATGACATAAAAACAAACATTGAACCATGGGGTCAATTAAACTTATGTGATAAAGGTTCTTTACAGCTCTTTCGACATCACTCCAAGCCCCTATATGATTCCTTTCGGTGATGCACTAAAAAGTGAATGGAGAGGTCAAGAACATATTCCATACATAGCAGATATTCATCAAATTGCTTACAGATTGACAACAGCATAATGAGTGTAATCTGGTTGTGTCTTTCACAAAAATGGACATAAAATTTTCTACAGTGCCTTTTGAACCAATGATAAAACTATCTAGCTGTGAAGCCACTCATATTTCCAACAAATGTATATGCATAGGACTTGACATGATACATACACAACGTACAATATCAATTGCATACTGGCACAGCAGAGGCAAGCTCATATGCGGTGATGATTGAATTCGTGGAGTGCATTTGACAAGTATTGATCGGTCGGCCATCGATTTTGTTTGTCAGAAGGGTATATATGGCTTCTTGGCAGTGTCCCTCTTCTTTGGTTGGGTCTGACCTATTGCGGTGGAGTTGAGAGGGATCAACGCACCGAGATGAAGGTGGTGGTAGTATGTCTACCCCTGATAGCACCATACCTTCCCTCCAGGCCTTTATGGAGATTGCCCGGATTTATTGATCTCTTCCTCCGATATCAAAATCCTACAAGCTGCCTGGTTGTGCGGTTTTACTTACAAGTACCGGTACATACATTACCTGTAGTGGTTTATGTTTAAAAGCTTTTGTACTTCTAGTCATCATTTAAAATTACTGATGTGAACTGCGGTTTTGATGGTAGCACCAGGGCCATGTTGCATAAATATAGATTTTCACTTATTGTAACTAACTTCAATTGTAACTACCATGGTAACAGGTGCAATAATGAGAGTTTATTGGCTGTTGCCATGGTTGGTAGGTACCATTGAAAGTAAGTTACAATAATTGAAAACCTATGCAACATTGCCCAGGGCTGTCACTGCTGATTTAACGTTGTATGGATGGAATAACTATTGAACTATTTGCCTGAAGATGAAGAACAGTTACATTTTCCTAATCTCTCTCATCACACATCAATATTCCTACATATATTGTTAATGCATTTGTTCCAGTTTGTATCGCACATTAGACCTGAAGGAGGAGAATCCTAACACGTACTGCCTACATGTACAAAGGAGACCGATTCTCCAAAGAGCGCATACCTCGCTGATAGCGATCGATGGCCACCCTACTTTCGGGAGCGCTTTGCATGGGCCGTCTTGACGTTCCAGGTCAATCGTGTGTAAATGATGCTCGTTCTGACTTCGTGGTGGGTAAGTCTTTGCATATTTGTCAAGAAGTGTCATCCAGAGGGCCCCCGAGGCCTAGGGGCTAGGGGGGTAAAAAGGAGGTGTGATGGGGAAGACTGGGGGGACAGGGAATGTGGCAAGGGGGGAATGGGGGGGGGAGTAGAGGGGTATTTGCTTTGGGGTTTTGAGGGTTTGTTTCTAATCACATAAGATAATGTATACACCAGAAAGAATGCAGGAATGATATTGGTTGTATGGATATGCACATACTTGGGTCACTTACAGGTAAATATACATTCATTTCACACACAATGCTTAGAGGGTGGTTAATTCTTTGCATCAGTGTATTTATTACAGAGCAGGACTTCACTCCCAGCATGGACCGTGGTAGGGTCCATGCTAGGAGTGATATCAATTTCAAAGAGGTAAAGCAGAGATAGGGGGTGAGGGGAAGGGGCACTTTGGATGAAAGTTACCCTCTCTCTCTCTTTCTCTCTCTGTCTCTCTCTGTCTCTCTCTGTCTCTCTCTGTCTCTCTCTGCCTCTGTCTCTCTCTGTCTCTCTCTGTCTCTCTGTCTCTGTCTCTCTTTCTCTCTGTCTCTCTCTCTGTCTCTCTCTCTCTCTCTCTCTCTCTCTCTCTCTGTTCCACTGGTAGGCAAGTTGAAATCCAAAAAAATGACACATACTTTTAGCAATTTCACTGAACCATTTCAGTAACCTACCTAGAAAAAGTGTATTGACTATGGCACTGAAAGATTTAAATACATTTAAATACTACAACACAGACTTGGGTACACAACTACAGCGCATTTATTAGAATTCACTACAGCTGTTGATCAAAACATTGTGAATTGCTCAAGAATGTGATCAAAATGTAATTTTTCTGCAATAGATCTCCAAAAAATTGTAGACAAGTATTCCAGGACATCAACTGCATCTGTGTGAGCTGTACATATCATAAGTGAAAGTACATCATGGGTCAATGTACCTTGACTCATTAAAGCATCGTTTGTCTCAAATTTATGGAGCATGAGTAGCATTCGAAAAACAATTCATTTCAATTCAAATGAAACAAAAACATGTTAAAATAGTTACACTCCTTATTTGATCTAACATGCATGTGAATGAGCGGAGCAAACCGCATTATAACATAAAAACACACGTCGCAGTTCTGCTTTATTTGCGGTGTTCCATTTCTGACAGGGTAACGATCGATGGGCAAGTCTAGAAGAAAGACTAGCAGTAAGTCGTCCCTTTTCATGAAGCCGGCCAGAGATGCATTATTAAAATTCAATCTCCCCAGCTCGGCCCTTTGAGTGCATGTCCCCTAAACCATGGCATTGCATAATGATTACCCATCCTCCTGATGCATAAGTCTCCTACTATTTATTTATTTATTTCACCCATCTCTTCTTCTTCCCTCTCCATCTCTCTCTCTCTCTCTCACTCTTCTTCTATTCCCTCTGTCTCCTCTCTCTCTGTCCATCTCTATTTATCTATTTATCTATTTAACTACCTACCTATCTCTCTCTCTCTCTCTCTCTCTCTCTCTCTCTCTCTCTCTCTTCCACCCTGTTGCTTTTCCTTCTCTATTTCCGCTGTTTTCCTTTGCTTCTCTTCTTCCATTACCTCACATTCCCTCTCCGCTCCTTTCCTTTCTGACTTGTCCACATCCTTTCTCTTTTTATCTTCCAATTGTTTTCCTTCTCCCTTCCCTCTCCTATCCTCCATTTTTGTCTTATCATACACAAAAAATAATTTTTCATATTTGTTTTTATATATCAATCAAATCATTGCTTATACTGTATGCACTGTTCTGATCACGATTTTGTAAAATACATATATACCAATTAAGGTAACCAAATAAAACAAGTCGAATCTTAATCTAATCCAGCACTCGTTTATAGATTTGAGCAGTACACAAGAATTGACATCACAGACTGCCACTGGATTGAGTTATGTACATGTTCTTCCCCTAGCTTGTATGAGCCTGGAACACAACACGACCTTGACTTGAACCACAATCCAATAATGAACTTCATATCATAATACTGGCCCTAAAGCTTGGCCACACAAGCAATGTAGCCTGCGCCTCATTGGCTTTACTATACCACAGAAAGTCACGTCTCTATTGTAAACACGACTCTCTACCTGGGGAAGGGTTGAATACGGCGCAGAGAGATGTTAAAGTACATGTACTTATGCAGAGGCCACATTGACCAACCTCAACGTTAAATTCACATCACACACTGTGGTATACATGTATGTACATGTACACAAGCAAGTGCATCAAACACTTCTATGCACATGTACATGTATGAATACCATCATATTTCAAATGGATTGATGACTAAACAAATAAAATGTCTCTCACTTCATTGACCAGGTAGGGCAGGTTACACATGTATGTTAACAAGCAACTGTCAGTAGAAGCCAACATGTACAGTGCATGTAAATGGAAAGGTTTAGTTCAGAATATTTCTGTCCCACCATATATCAACGCCACGTTCAAAACTACCAGCACACCTGACACAGTTGAGCTGCATATTTACATTTCCATTGATCTAATTGATTTCTGTTACTGGTATGACGGGTATCTACTATGTACACTTCCTACACCAGTTGGTAGGAAGCAAAACTACTACCGGTAACAAGATCTCACTGTCTGACATACGGTGTGCGTACATGACAATGACAGGTAAAGATGATGGTAGCTTTATATCATGTGTCATTCTATCGATAAGTTATTTTGAGGCTGTCCTTCAAAAGAAAATTATAAGAATAGGTAAATAAACTAATAAATATTATGAAGGAAAAAAAATCAAATTTCAGTAACATGATGCGATTGTAATCCTTCAGGATATTTGACGCATTTATGGGGGGGGGTAAATATAAAGTAATAAACTTATGTAAAACGGAAGTATGATGGTTCACTGCCATACATTTCGTAAGATGTCATGCAAAAAAAGCTGGTATGAATGAAAACATGAACTGCACAGTTGGCTATAGTGTCTAGCTTATGTTAGAAACACATTACATGTATCAGACTCTCTGAGAAAGTGTCACAATAAGCCCATTTGTAATGTACATGAATTCACAACCTCATCCCCCCCCCCCCCCACCCAACTGCTCAGCAAAGCATTACTGTATGTTCATGCACCTGTTTTTCATGATAAGGTGTCAATGGATGAAATACATTCTGCATCTATCACTTGTTGCTAGTTGGAAGAAAAAAAACATCAGACAAGCTATTAATGTACTGTTTGCGTAACATGCATAAATTTGCATACATAACGCAAATTGGTCTATTGAGTCTGAGCGTAAAGACTAGCCAACAAGCAGGTCTGCCTCCTGGTAAGTGCTAATGTTACCCAGCTCAAAAGTCAATAGACTGAGCAGTCAGCCAGTCAAACCTTACATCACCGCAGCTCTATCTAAGCATGGCCCATTCCCCCGTCTGCAAAGCGAAATGTAATTAACAAAAGTAAATGATGGAATGATTCAATATGTGCGTACCACCATGATCAGTGTTCAATAATGCTTTCTCTGCGGTAAGGGGAATACACTAGCGCTCAACTCCAAACACTCTCTTTAATTTATGTTGCTGTTGCCATGCACATGACAAAAACATTTTATGAAATCGAAATAGAGGTGTTATAGTCAAATGTATGACCTTGTGGCTTGCACACTAGTTAGTCCTCCGTTGACTCCGAATTCAGCAAAACTAAAGAACGTTATGGTTTATCGCAACATATAACACAATACAACACAAATTGCTTTCCTACACATTGTGTAGAGAATTGGACAGAAAAACATTTGCATAGCAATTGTCCACAATGGAACATATGCTTACATGTATGATCACACCTATCTATAAAATATGAATAAAGATCACCTGTTCATAAAGACCGCTTTAAATTCAATCCCTTCAGTGCACTTTACCTGTTATTGCACCCCTATGTAAAGACCACAAGGCCATAATGCTTGCCTTTTATTTGGGGTGCCTTTAAAGACATGTTTGATCATATGTTACTAGTAGTAATCACTTATAATCATCTTATGGTTTCTTTGATAGCAGTGATATCAATTTGAACCATCTACATCGCAATCTACCAGAAGTGGACATAGATTCACTTTAATCACATACATGTCTTATATCTAACAGGTGTAATATAAATTCAGATCTTTCAAGCTATATCCGTGGACCCTACCATGCTAGTGTGTGTGTGTGTGTGTGTGTGTGTGTGTTTTTGCGTGTGTGTGTGTGTGTTTGTGTGTGTGTTTGTGTGTGTGTGTGTGTGTGTGTGTGCGTGTGTGTGTGTGTGTGTGTGTGTGTGTGGTGTGTGTGTAGGTGTGTGTGTGTGTGTGTGTGTGTGTGTGTGTGGAAAAAAAAGTGTGTGTGCATGTATGTGCGTATATAGATGTACATGTAGGTTCGTACATTTGCATTGGCACACCTGTAACCTACAGGTGAAAGTGATTCTTTCTCAAAATCTCCCTCATTTTGTTGGCTAGGAGATGAGTCATCCCTGGACACACAAGTCACTGAATAATGGATGAATTACAAGCAAATTTAAGCCTCTTTTCCTATTCATTCACCTTCTCCCGCTTTCTCTTTCTCCCTCTCAACCCCCCCCCCCCCCCTCCCCCCTCCCCCCCCCCCTTCTCTCTCTCTCTCTCCCTCTCTCCCTCTCTCTCTCCTCCATTCTCCCCTCACTAATATTTAAGTCCTTCTTCATCTTCATCCTGTTTGGAAAACACTGTACACCATCTTCATTGTATACTCAAGAGAAGAATTAACACTATTCCTAAATATATGTCCCATCTCTCACATACAAATGTATTTCCTACTCCTATCCTCAAACTTACATCATTGTTCTAATCTTCATTTGCATTAAATCCACACAAACATGTTAAAAACATTAAGTAAAATATATAATTCTCAAAGGTTATATGATTGTATTTGTAGTAGTTTATACAAGTACCTTCCTACAAATTCCATTCAATTTGGGTAACATTATGATCATCCTTGATATCATCGAGTAATATCAAGACTGAAATTTAATTTCCAGGTTACAGTACTCTTCATTGCTATTCAAACATGACACATAATAAAAACGTGCATCATCCCCCGTTTTCTCCAGCATAATGAAGCTTGATAACGCTGGTCAACTTTATTTTGGCAGGACACGATTTTACTGGACACGCACCCACTCCCCAGTCAGCTTATGACTGTGTGTGTACAAGCAGGTTGGGTGCTTATTAGTGACAAAGCCCCTAAATTAGCAAGGCATTCCAAAGTCTTTCAGAAGGCCAGAGGAGTAAATAAAGAGGGCGGCTTGCATTGTAGCGCAGGAATAAGTCACACAAAATAGAGTCACAGAAAATCTCTCTCCCTTTCCCACTGCTTGTTGTGTAACATTGGGGGCTAGAAATCACTGGCAATGCATTCCTTGGTTTGCATTCCGGCTTAAGTGTGAGTATTTACTCAACATGCATATTGCGGTAATTTGTGGACAGGCTTTCAACAAGGACTAATTGCCTCCTCCACTACACCTGCAACCCCCAAACATCATCCAATAGGAATGTCCGTCTTTGTGAAGACTCAAGTTGTACAATAGTGAGGTATGTAGCATCCAAGATCTTAGCCCAAGCAAGAGGCATACCATCTTAGTAATGAAAGCTCAAGTAGTACATTAATAGGTTCGATGACCTTGCTGTATATCTTCCCAAAACTTTTTGACAAATAGCGCAAATATTTAGTTGTGCCAAATAATCAGACACAGAAAAGAGAAGGTTTTTTAAAAAAATTATCCACAAATTGAATAAAGTACTTTAAATATATTTTGAGGATGGAATTTTCTCTGTTTTGTTTGAGATCTATTAAAGTTACTGGCTACCACAGTCCAGCTGCTAACCCGTTTTCCTTTCCATGAAATGCTACTGACACAGAGACAGTGAAGAACAAGAAAGAGAGGTGGGCATGATGAGAATCGTGTAAGCAGGTGTCTTTCTCAGTTTGTCAGCATCCTCATTTTTATCTTGTCTCTAGCACAAAGCAAACTTACAGGGATTCTTCATCCTGCATTAGAGGGTTTTTTTTTTAATTTAAGCAGGAAAGCAATATCGGTGAAAATAGGAGCAAACTCACAGAATGGTTGATGGTTTGGTACTCCAAACGAGTAAATCAGCAACGACTACATGCAAGTAGTAGGATCACTGATTTTCATTCATTCTTTCATTCTCAAAAATTGCATGATTTTCTTTTTAAACATGGTGGGCTTCTAATAGCATCAATGCCATATTAAGCATGTGATTTTTGCTCAAGTTAATCTGGAATTAATGAAAATGTAACAGTGCCTATAGTAGATAATATACAACAATGACAAATGCAAAGGTGACATAAATGTGAAAATACTTCAGGGCAATGCTTCCCTTTAATCTGATGACGCATCCACAGACACAGCATGGCTCGTAAAGCCCTGTTGTGAATAGGCCTACCACTGAGATGAGTGGCCCACTGTGTCCATGGGCTGTCTGGTCTACATGCCCATCGCCATGGAGACTAGTCTAGGTCCAAGGATGAGGAGTGTGGATTGTTTCTTTCTTGCCCTTCCACTGTAATAATGCACAACCAAGTATGGTCATGTAGACTACATGTATGTGTACATGGGCTCTCTGTACTTCTCTCCTATATGGCGAAGTAGAGAGGCAAGAGAGATGTGTGGCAAGCATGTGTGTTCACACTCAGCTCTATACATATAGTCCCATCCATGTAGAAGTAGCCTTCAGCCTACAAATCAAGAAACAAGACTTATCGGCACAGACCCTAGTTACTAGTCTGTCACCAAGTCAACATGGAGAATAGAGAATAGGTACAGTCATAGATGGTGAAAGTTTCTTTGGGAATAAAAGTGGAAAGTCAGGAAGTGAAATCATTTGACCACCACATTGTCACAATGGAGTCTGTGCATGCATAGACTACTATCAGACAAAATAGCAGGGGCTATGTGTAGTCACACTGGAACATAACTATCACTGCCCTTAGGTTTGACATAAAGCCTTGATAAATTACTAAATTACTGAAAGGTAGCAGCAAGAATGTGCTATTACAACAACTAAGCTCATCATAATACAGTTGTATAGAGAGGAAAAGAAAACCTGAAGGAAAATTAGGTCTAAATGTAAAGACTACACCACTAAATCTTGACGAATGAGCCAGGGACAAAAAGGTCCACAGTACCACAGTAGTCGATAGGAGAGGGGGGCAAATAAAAGGCCCCATTGAAAAGTGAATGAAAACTAACGACACAGAATATAGCTTTATTCAGCCGGCAACAATGATGAGCGACAGTCTGGACTAATTGAATAATACCTGCCCCATCAAGCACCCATGGTCTCTCCCCACCCCTTCCTTTCAAGTTACACCCCCAAAATGGGTCCACCATTACCCCCCTTTCAGAATAGTTCAGGGAGAAGGGGTAAGGGGAGAGGGGGGAGAGTGTGGATGTGGGAAAATCCATTCTTCTTTACTTTCTTTGACATTTGTCAATTATTTTAGCTTATCTTGTCTCTTTCACTCAATACATGTATATAGGACATTGATCTTTCTTTCATGTTATTGCTCCTAACACAGGACTGATTTTCTAGTCTTGGTGTGCAGACATTTTGCTGCAAATTTACTTTAAAAAGGAGGTTAATTAGAAATACTGTATATCCCATTACCCTTCCATATACACCAAGAATGTAAATAATGAATTTGTTGTTAGAGTTTATAAGAAAAGTAAGGATACAAATTACAAAATAATAAAAAGCAAGTACAGGAAAATAACAAAAGTAAGTTTCAGGGGAAGGGATTTTAACATATTGTTTGATACAAATCCTGACATTGCATTAAATAGAAATCATTCATCCATGGGAATATGGTCATCACCTCAAAGTACATCACACACAGTGACATTGGTGTAGGACATCATGTATACAAAGGACTAACATTTCTGGGCCCATATTCATGACAGCTTACTAGCCTAGTTAGTTACTCAAAATGCATGTAGCTAAATGCACTTTAATAGCTAACTAGGCTTAGAAAGGTTTCATGAATATGGCCCCTGTTTGTTAGCAACAACAAATGGCAACTCTTGCTAATACATGTCTGTACATGTACAGTATGCACAGACTGGCTTCCATTTCTTCAGCTCCACCAATTCAACAACTCCCATCTTAGACTTTCCCTTTGGTCAAGTGGTTCTTCTTGAGAAGACTATACTCCAAGGAGCTGAAAAACACAATGAGGGCCATTGCAGGTAGGATTAGCTGAGATGTTTCTTTTTCGTTTAGGGATCCCCCATTCAATGGTAGAGCTGGAATAAACAGAGAAAGGGAAGGCACACATTTGGAGTTGAGTAAGAGGTTGAGGTTGCATCACTGACATGTGGCTTAAAGGAAAATACAACCCTTTTAGAAGTTTTCATTTAAAAAAGACACACAAATCCCTCCCAAGAGGCAGATTTTTAAAATATTAATAACAAATTTGGTTAATTGATGTGATGAATTTATTAGCACTTAGAAATTAAAATCATAAGCTTTTCAAGCTTACAATAACAAAAACAAGTCCCAAGTTGTATATTATAATCAAGTTGACTGTTGACTGTTAAGTTAATGATCCACATTCAACACTAGAAAGCATAATTGTCGAGACTTGTATTTTTTCTCCAACTTCGAATCGACTTCTCTGATTTCTCTCTATCTATAAAACATAACTACTTGTAGGGTTTTGGTTCCCTTTAATTCTAAATGGATCATTGTAGAAAGGTTGGGTAGGCAAAAACCCCAAGCTTGCCTCCAAAACTGACCCAAGGACAGCGGCCAAACAAAAGATCTCTGACGAGAAAGTGGAAAAAATAAGCTGCATTACTTTCCTTTTCAGAACCAATTCACAACAAGTTGCTGACAAAGGAGAAGATGAGCCGCAATAGACTGGGAGATTCAGATGAAAGGTGGATCCAATTTATCGGTGGGGAATGCCATTGTTTGACTGCGCCTCTGCCAGGCTATGGTCTGGGGTCTGAGCTGATAATTAGACTGAGAGATGTGGGTGGGTGAAGGGACTAGAAGAAGTTCCTAACATTAATGATGATAAAGAGGTCCAATGAAGTCCTACAACACACCCTATTTACACGGATTGTCTTTTCCCAAAGTGGTCGTTAAGGAGGAACAGAGGGAGGAAGAATCACTTCTCCTCATTCCTCAGTCCGAGGAAACAATTGGATAAGTTCAGTACGACCGTGTCTTCATTAAAACTGCAAGATTACCAGAGCCGTTTGTCAGCTAGGATGTATTTTAAGATGGTAGTAGTTTGCCTTATTTATGAGCCATGTCAAAGATACAACACAAAATCTTGCAAGGAATGCAACTCACACTGGAATGCTTTTGAGATTGATCAAATTACAAACTGCGTTGGGGGAATGTTTTCAGTGAGCCCCCCCCCCCCCCCCCCCCAATACTGGCAATGGTGACTTCAAAAGTGTAAATTTAAAAAGAAAAACTAGAACATTTTCATTACAAATATGATGCAAATTGTAACAATTTTTCAATCCATGATCCAGACAAAAAGCATGATCAATTACCAAATGAAAGGGAAACAAAATGTAAAAACCTTTGCTTCATATGCTCACTTGCTCAATCTCTTTCTCTTACTCACTCTTTCAAAAGGCTTAATTCTATTTTTAAATCTCACATAATCCAGCTTAAGACGACTCTATACTCTAATGTGATACAATAACAAGTGAGGGGAAAGATGTTCTACAAAAGAATAACAAAAGGACAGAATTTCAATGGAATAATTCTTTATTCATCGCAGTACAGGAAATCCCTTAATACACAACATGTACATGTATAGCTTTAAAAAGGTGTAAGTCTTGCACAGGTAAAGCACACAAGATGCGGCTAGATTGTAAAAAGATTTCCAAAATATTAGTTGTAAATGTTAAATTCTGGAGTTCAATAAAAATGTTTTGGAATCCATTAATATAGATTCTTGATCTACTGCCTCCTGGTAGCAGCATACGTTCTACCATTCATTAAAGGGCATATACTGTACTGGGAAGACAAAAAAGCCTTCAAAATGTAATTGTTAGCAATCTTCTTGCCAATGGTCTTAAATTCATATATTGTCTATTTTAGAAGCTTGCTGTAAGTTATTTGCCCTCAAATGATCCATATATGGAGTAATTAATGATTAATGATTAAATCCTTAAAATGTTCGGCCCGAACATTTTGAGGATTTGTGATTTAATAACTCATTACTTCAAATGTAGATCATTTGAGGGCAAATAACTTTCAGCAGGCTTCTAAAATAGACAATACATGAATTTAAGACCATTGGCAAGAAGATTGCTAACAATTACATTTGAAGGCTTTTTTGCCTTCCCAGTACAGTATATGCCCTTTAAACAGAGGTATCAAATTCAAGAAAAAGCCAACACCTGGCAACTACCAGTCCGTGTAACTAGGAAGGGCATTTTTGTTTGTATTGTCTGCATGTGGAACAGACCACGATACTTTTTTATTCTGTTATTTCTCTGACTCATACATCATGCCTGAAAGATTTGATACAGACTAAGGGAAACGCATTCACCCACAACACATCAAATACTATGGACAATCCATTACATTGTACAGTGTAGACTGCATACGTGAACGCAAGGCAGTGGGACCACAGTGGAGATGAGTTAACGGGGGTGATTGATGTTAACCTGGAGGAAAAACCGCCCCCAGAAAAGGGGCAAATTCAGGACAGGTGGTCCTCCAGAGACAAGTTATTCTGCAAAACAGGAGAGGAACTGAATTAATGGAAGGGAAATACAGGTAGGGACACTTCACTTTGTCACTTTCTTGAAAAGCGCAGCCTCACACACTGTAGATACCACTGCATGTCACTCGCATCCCTTAGGGGCTATTTGCTCAGACACTCAGGTTTTTACAAAATCACATTAAAAAGCTGTGAAAGGGAGCGAGAGAAGAGAGAAAGGACGGAGAATCAGGGCAGGGAATTAAGGTGCACTGTTCGTGTCGGTGTGGGTTTTTTTTGAAAAACTTGTGTGATAAAAACGAAGGTGACTGCAGATTATGCATTACGTTTTCAACTGTGAACAAACATGTACTATAGGCCTATCTATAAAACATGTGCTGAGTTATCAAATTGTAAATAAAACTTCAAAGTTCTGTGACTTGAAGACAGAGTAGCCAATTCGCAACAGTCATGAAACTTGACAAAAGTCAGCGATGTACCTTCATGATAACTTGTACGAAATCTCCGTCATACATGTAGCTTCACAAAGCTTTGAAGGAAAAGTGAAAACTATCCTTGTTTACCTTCGAAATACCCTGCTTCATAGCGACCCTAGTCTACACATTTATAATCATAATGCTCCGTGCATCAGCAGCTTGCTTGCACCGCTGGTGATTTGCCATTTGGTCCAATCCCAGTTGGTCCACTCACCATTTCGTATACCATCACATGCTGATATGTATGGGTTAGGGTTCGGGTAGGGAGTCTGGATTAGGGTTAACGGTTGAGGTTGTGGTGTAGATGAGAGTTGTTGATAAGTTAACCCAGTATTTTAATCTAAAACGGTATTTTGAAGGGGTTCCTTGTAGACGAATCGGTGTGTGGACCAACTGGGATTGGACCAAATGGCAATAAACCGCACTGCTTGCATGGAGCATGTACACTGCCAGTGCCAACAATGGTCTCCAGTATTTAGCCTACAAGAACCTACTTGAAATCTATCAATCATCATTTTTAATTTCACAATCTATAATTTAGCAAATTTCTCATTCTATTTTAGTGGAAGGGAGGTTTTTACCCATAATTTTCTTCCATTTGCCATGTTTTTTTTACAAAATTGTATTTTATAACCTGCAAAAGTGCTACCCTGATTTTAAGCAAAACAACAAGTAAAGAGACAAACTTTGAAGCACTTTTATTTCGGTGATGGTATCCAATGAGTGTGTGTTGTCACACTGGCAGGTTCGATGAGCATTGAAGCGCCTTTAAGTCCCATCCATTGGCAGTCGCATGTCAGGTATAACACAATATATTGCCTATGGGACTGAGAGAGTTAACCCTCTCAGTACCATCCACTGACAGGCCCATGTCAAGTAAAACACAATTTATCACATATGGGACTGAGAGACTTAGACTAGGAAGAGAGGAAGGACTATGCAGTCCTGGCATAGCTGCGGTAGCTTGGCTTTCAGGCTATCAGACATTTCTGATCCAAACTGAAATATAGGGTCTAACCTCCTAAGACTAGTCACTGTATCATTCTCCTCTCTTGTCAATCCATCCCTGCAGTAGAAGAAAATATTGAAATGATTAGTCTCCTGCAGTCAGACCACGTAAGTGAAAAGTTTGGTTTAAAATTGTCCCAAAAGTTTGGAAGCCAGGCTATGCGTGAAGGGGCAAACAAGACTTCCTCCTGCAAACCTGCATCCAGTCCAGGAATGAATCTCCAGATGGTAGGGGTCACAGTCAAGGCTCTTGACCCAGTTCTGATTGGCTCTTCCCTACCCTCCCTGCAAATTCTATTACCCTCTTCATCTTAAAGGAGGACAAAAGTCACCACCACCTTGGGAAAACAATAACACTCCACTTTTTCTGAATGTTTAAACAATGCTCATGGATGCCGGAATTGAATATTTTGTCCACAGCCTGAAAACCCAAAAATATGAAACAGTTAACATACAAAACAGCATGATATACAGTGGCAAAATGTTATGAAACCATTCTTGAAATAAAGCTTTTGATTGAAGGTGGCTTCTTGGACTCTGTTGATTGAGAAATCGCTGAAACTATTACATGTTGCACGCTGAACAGTTGTCATTGTTTGCATGACTCAGCTTATGTACTGCACATCTCAAATATTGCAGACCAGTAATAGTCCCACGGACCAGTCACAGTCCCGCAGGCCCAATCCTGCGTTGTTGTGGATATGGGGCTGTCAGTGCTTGGTACTGAGAGGTTTAAAGCTCCTGCCAAGACTCAATTGGACTCATGCCTTTTGACTCCCTTTAAACCTCTACTTTCATGGGTGAGATGACTGGCGGTGTCAGCCCTATCACAGCTGGATCTAACACAAGCATAGAGCTGAGCACTGCAGATGTAGACTCCTGTACTTGGGCCCAAACGACCTACTTGCCTGTTCATGTACTCATACAATGGATAATGGGCGGTAAAGAATAGTATTCTCAAGCAATGTACCACCAGTGTCAAAGATATTATGTAAATAAGGTGTATTAGTATCATCACTACTGCAGGTTACATGTACATATGTATTGTGCATGCAAAATAACAGCAAAGGAATAGTGCCCCCCCCCCCCAGCTTTGAAGCTTAAAACATAGCTAGACAGTGCATGCGTTTAATGGAACCAATGCCCGTCTTCAAAGTACAAATTAGCATTAACTGAAACATATTTCCAAAGAACTTCCATGTGGTTTTAATGTATACCTGTGAAGTACATTTTTAAGATATGGGGTTCTGAGTTTATGGATACCGCAGGACAGTGGGACACCATCATAGGTAAGGTGAATCAAATCAAACTTGTAAAGGAACTGTCAGTGCGAGAGAGCAGTATTATCATCTTTAAGTGGTTTGTGCGAAAATATGAGGAGAGTAGGATTTTGAGGAAGTTATTAATAGGTAGCCTTTGAACTCTAGGTCGACTTGCGCCATAAAGGGACAGAACGAACCTTTATGGTCTGGTAGCATCCGCTTGCTATTCGTCCAGTTCAGAATGGGATGCATTCGATAACATGACTTGACAGAAAGGAAATATGTTCACAATGGAACTTTCCCATTTGTAGCTCTGAAGGAAAATGTGTGTCTTCAGCACATGTCCTCATACACATGTAAAACATATACACTGAAAAAGCTGTAATATTGCGGTATTTTGGATACAGTAGCCTCTACCTTACCTCCCTGACTTGAGCAAATTTGGATGATGACGTCTTCCACTAATAGAGCAATACGAGTATAACAAATAAATCACATCCCTAAATCTGCAACATTTATGGCTATTTGGCGCACGAAGATTCACTTACCGCTACATTGCGATAATTTTCCTACATCTCAAACTGCAATAAAGCATTAAAAAGGAGGGAGCAAATACCACATAATTTGAATGACTTCCGTCCATAAATATAGCTATCGGTAACGCATCGGCGAAATTGATGTGAATGTTGCGCTTACATGAATTTTGTGGATTGATGGCAAATATGAATGGAGTTTAGGATCTCCCCCACCTTTTCACCACTCTCTCTCTCTCTCTTTCTCTCTCTCTCTCACTCTCTCTCTCTCTCTCTCTCTCTCTCTCTCTGCCTATCTCTCTCTCTCCATCTCCATCTCTATCTCTATAGCTCTCCTCTCTCTCTCTCTCTCTCTCTCTCTCTCTCTCACTCTCTCCTTCTCTCTCTCACTCTCTCCTTCTCTCACTCACACACTCTCTCTCTCTCTCTCTCTCTCTCTCTCTCTCTCTCTCTCTCTCTCTCCCCCTGCTCCTTCCATGCACCCTCTACATACATGTACATGAAGCTATCAATACATGTATGCTCAACTTCCTTCCCATAATAATAATAAGGCAAAATGCATGCATAATGGGTGCATGGGTGGGTGTGCATGTCGGGACCTATCAGACTCTCCCCAAGCACATTTTAACATGGTAATCAATAGCTCTATCCCCACCCCCATACCCCTGTAATTGAGAGAGTGATATTTGAATAACAAGTGGTCGATACTGCTGCCTGTACATGTACATTTGTACTATTGTATTGTACCTGTAAACTAGTGCAGTGTTAATTACTGGTAGTGCAGTAAAAGGAAATGGGTATTAGTCTACAGGCAGACCATAACGATTTAGTACATGAGCATGGATCCTACTACTTGTATGCAGAATGTATACAGAAACAGTCTGGACTTTTTATGTGCCAAAAAACAAACTTTATAATGAACTTTAAATATCTGTACATGTAGCTAGCAGACAGCTGTAATATAGATCATATGTAATGTTGTTTTTTTTTAAAGATCAACTTAGACAGCTTCAGGCAATGTCCAACCAGCAAATTCTCACTTGAAAAATGTTGCTTGGAAAGAATAAGCCTGCTTAACAATGGATGTACCACAATGGATGTGATGACACCATGTTGTCTTTCCTACAATGTAGTCCCTATACTAGTCCAGTCCAGGCAACACAAAAGAAAATATGTGCTAATAATGTATACATGTGTTACCTAACAATGTAACCATATATTTCCTTTGGTACAAGATTGTGTATACATTTAAGATCCCTCTTTCCTGCTTTTGCTGATAAGATGAGATGACACAGGTTCAATAACCATGTCTTGTTTACTTGCTAAATAAAGCAGGACCACAGAACTAATTAGTTAGAAACTGTGATGTAATTGTGAAAACAAAAAGAGAACCAGTCCTAACAAACTCAAGATGCCATAGTCTTCATTCAAGTCACTGCTACATGTATTACATGTGTATTGGCATAACAGTACAAAACAAGAGGAAAAAATAATTCAACATTTTTGTGGGCTTCTTTTTGAGCACATTGTCCAGTTTGGTTACAATTTGACATTGTGTCTATGGGAATTTGGGGGGCTCTTTTAACATATTCCAGGGTTCTTTTAAGCATTTCGTAGGCTAAATCGCCCCGAGCCCCGTGCATTTTTTCCCTGCTTCAAATACAACATGTAGGGGAAACAAGTGCATGGTAAAAAGAAATGAACGATCATTATCAATCTGTTGAATATATAAATGCAGCTTTAGCATACAGCCAGTATGCATGAGCTTCATGGTTTAACTCATTCATAATGTCCAAAATTCCAAACAGAATATGAAATACCAATTCAGTAATACAAGAAAAACATAACATTAATACCGGTGTATAGAACAAAAATACATTAACACCTCATGAATAGCAAATAAAGAAAAGATAACTTCAGATCTCTCATAAAAACAATAATGACTATATGTTTAAAAATCAAATCAAATATATACATGTAGATATTTCAATCAAAGTATTGATATCTTAACCAAATACTCCTGGAAATATGGGATATCTCTGATCAATCCTGTGAGAGGGCAGAACATTACCTAAAGATACAGGGTTTGAAACAAAATATATTGCTTCTCACTTGTATTCTGGCTTGTCAATTGCAATAATATCTATTTCAAATGTGACTTGCAAGAACAATCCAACTCTTCCCAGGACACTTAAATGGCGGATACCCACTGAAACTTGATAAGGCCATCAAGACTAAAACTACATGTAAGGTACCGGGGAAATTGGTATCAAATTTAAAATGGCATTGACAAACCACTTGTCTTTTGAAGGAATAGGTCACATGAGAACTGATTCAAGTGGCTGTATCCTGTATCATGTCAAAGGCAAGTTAGCAAAGCGAGTGTAATTTGATGAGAATTACCTGTGAAATCACCTGGTACACGTCTGTTAAAGTAATTCAATTCTGATAATACCCCATCTGTGGTAGACTAACTACTGCTCTGGTAGATTTGTGTGGCTTTGTGTGTCTTACTAAGTCTGCAAAAGGTTAAAATGGTACTTACAGAGTTAATATGGAAAGACCTACTCATACTTGCACAAGCAGTTTTTAACATGTTTTGATTGTACTTGATACTGCTACATTTACACCACTTGTACTTTCTTGTAGGACTTGACATGACATATTCCAGGGACCCACAATAATTGTGCTGGCAACATACTTGACCAAGTTAAAAGCCTGAATCTTCAGTGCCGGTAATACCAGGAAAGTGAAATCTCTGGTAATGTTTTGCCTGATCTAGGGACATGAAACTTCTACATTACACTACAGCTCAAAGGAATTGGCATAGGGAAAGGGAAAGGGAAGAAAGGGAAGGAACCACTGTTTTAAACCGCGGTATATTTTTCATGCTGAACTGGACAAAATATACCGCGGTTCAAAATTGCAGCTCCTTCCCTTTCTTCCCTTTCCCTATGCCAATTCCTTTGAGCTGGAGTGTACATGTACATGCAAGTAAATATCATTTCTCGTCACAACCTCAGGGTGGAAATGACACATCGCCCCCCAAAAATGCAATAAGAGCCCCCATCAATTACAAAAGAGCCCCCATAGCTATGAGAAAAAAATCCTCAGGCTTGAGATGCAGCCCCCCCCCCCCCCCCCCTCAAAAAAAAAAAAAAAAAAAAATTAATTCTCTATTCACCAGTACACCAGTAATCGTTTGTAACCACTTTTTTCCCCATTCGTTCTAGGCCATTAATTTCCATGACAGCAGTGCATCCCTAATGCTGCTACTGACCTAACGAGTGCACACAACCACAGTGATCTAGAGCGTGACCTTCACTTCCTGTACACCGCTAATCGCCTCCTGGCTAGGCAAGACCAACCGCTTTTAGTTTGCATTTATAATTCCGATTTCTGAGCAAGGCCACAGAAAGGACAAATGAAATGGATGCTTACCATTATATTTAGCAGTGGCAATAATGTTGTTTTTTATATCATGTAATCTAATACATGCACATTTCTTGCGTACATCTACATGTACTCTCCATAGGTAGAGCATATTATACAACATTAAACTCAGGCTCATGAAGTCCTCACCTTCCTTATATACTGTGTAATAGACGCCATACATCTTGCGAGAGTTTTCTTTATTTTAGCTAATTTCACGAGTCGAGACTATTCATTAATTTAATAACACTAAAAATTACAACGTACTCAAGCACTATGTACTACTAGTATTATACTCCATATTTAGGCTCATGGAATATATGGCGTATACAGTATGTCATGGGGTTAATCTCCAAAAACATTCATAGAGGGATGAGGAGAACTTAACAATAAGATAAGAAAAGGAATGAAATCTTCCAAGTTTAAAAAGAGGAAAGGGTAGGTGGTGAAAGAAGCAAGATGCATTTCAGAGTTCTGACAGCACAACATCACCCTCCATATCTTATCTCTGATTGAATTTCCAGGTTTTCATTACCCCCAAATCAAAAGGGGCATTTGGTGATCTCATGGCCAACACATGAAATGTCATCAGTGCCAGATTATGGGAGATCCAGACATTTATACCACAGCAAGATGTGCAGTGTTTGTCAAATATGTGCTCTAGTTTAACCTCTGGTTTCTATAAAGTCCATTGCAATGGAAATCATAATAATGCAGCACCATGAAAACAGCACTTTGAAACATATTTGAACAATGATTCTGGCTTTGAACATTGTTATAAAAATAACCAATTCAAGAAAAAATAGGTAGATGATTGAGGGAACAGGTACTGTATCAAAAATCATTTTCAGCTCCGTTCCTAGTAAAGGCGAAACTCCTACAGGTAGAAGATACTAATCCTAAATAACAAACAGAGCAGCTATGTAGGCAATGTACATGCTACATACATGCAGTTTTTCATTTACACTCCCCACCACAGGCCCCATTCAATTCTACTTCTCTCTCATGTCTTCTTCCTGTTACACTGATTCACACACCTTGAAATTGAATGTAACGGGCAAATATACATTCCCTCCCCTTCTCCTCCTTTCCATCTCACTCAAACACATCCTCGCAGCAGGCAGCTCGCATCCACCCACTCCTCCCAACTCTTCCCCCCCCCCCTATCTCCTTACCACCCAGCCCCCTCTCTCTTCTTAGCAAGACGTGTATTTGTCTTCCATTTGCACCTGCCTTTCTCCGCATCTCAGATGATGACTCCATCTTGGAAATTTCTCTCCCTGCGCAGAGGGGAGCAGAAGGAGGAGAGGACAATCCCTGAAGGGTTGCAGTACACAGCTCCACTATGAGTCATAACTCACTGCTATTAGTGTCAAATGCTCTCTTCCCCCTCTTTTTCTCTCTCTTTCTCCCTCTCTCTCTTTCTCTTTTTCTCTTCCTCTCTCTCTCTCTCCCTCCCCCTCTCTCTCTCTCTCAATCTCTCTCTTTCTCTCTCCATCCATCCCTCTCTCTCCCTCTCTTCCTCTCTCTCTATATCTCTCTCTCCCTATCATTCTCTCCATCCTGTCCCCTCTCTCTCTCCCTTACCATCTCTCTCTCTCTCTCCCTCTCTCTCTCTCTCTCTCTCTCTCTCTCTCTCTCTCTCTCTCTCTCTCTCTCTCTCTCCCCCCCTCTCTCTATCCCTCTCCCTCCCTCTTTCTCCCTTGCACAGATGCATCCATGGGTATTTCATGCTGCACTACACATACTATACAGTACAATCAAATGCCCTGCTTCAAACCCCGCATCACTTCCTCCCCCTGCATCCCTGCTAGCATTCTCCACCCAGAAAAAAAAATGAACTCAAAATGTGGGCTTTTGACGCGGCTATGTACTTTACATTGTCTAATGCAAACATTCTGAATGCAAACCAAACACATGCTAGCACAGTTATTCTCTTCTTATTCCGTCGGGTATCCATGGATACGGGAGGATGTTGCTGGCACGTGTGGAGTGGCTGTGCAATGGGGAAAGGGGTCTGAGGGCCGAGACTAGGGCAGTCATACTGAGAACGGAATGAAATTAATGAGTTGAGTAAAATATATTTCACGCGCTCGCGATGACTACAGCTCCGGTTTGGGCAGCCGTGTTGTATTGGACACCTTGGCTCTGCTCTGTTGGGAAACGTACACCAGAGTTCAGAACGAGATGAGAGATGCAATATAGAACCTCATGCAAAATGCACATGTATGAGTGAGTGAGTGAATGACTGGGTAGAGCTGATAAAGTTGGTTGGATGAATGGAGAAACATAAATTATACCGTCTCTAGATTAAAAGCGAGGTTTATGTCAATGTGTTTCATTTCACAAAGCTGTTTTGTTTTTGCTTATACACAAGTAGAAAGTTCACTAGCAGATGCACGTGAGTAAATGCAAAATGAACACATTAACATGCTTTGAGATTTGTGTGTACGCTTTTGTTTTTTGTGTACTTTACATTCAAGAGCATGCACTATAAATCAAATATGAACTACAAGCACCACTTCAACATTTTGTAACACTGCCTACTAATATGACTGTTACACTACATGTTTATTCTATGAATTCTGAATGGATTTCACAAGCAAGTAAAATATAAAACCTGTACAATTTACCATGATTGTAAATGTTTTCACAACTGGAAATTCATTATCAAGCCGTTTTCAAATAAATATAATTATAAACATCTACATGTACCCCAGTCATAATATACATCAAATACTGTACATTGTATACATGTATTGTATTAGTACTGTATGTTTTGCTTCATATTAAACTACACAATACAGTGTGAAACACATCCCATTCAATATGTTCAGTGGTTTAAAAAGCATGCAGTACATGTAATAATTACATTCTGCATATTATCCCCACATATAGTTTTAATAACTTTTCCACTAAGCTGGCTGATTTATAAATGGGTGTTCAGTTATTCCCGTATTAACAAAATGCCATACATTGCCACTTGATTTTGTTTTAATCATTCTGCAACCGAGTCAGCTTATGACTTAATTCATCTGAAGTGAGCTTGATGAGAGAGAGAATCATTATGAGTCTAGGATAGAAAGTGGAGCAAACCTAATCCATCGTGAAATTCCCCCGCTCCTGGCACGAGGCCCGATGTGATGGGTCGGGCTATGAACTCTCTCTGTGGCGTGGTTCTAAGTAGCGCCAATCGGGGCGTAAAATGTAGGTGGCATGCTTTCAAAACTCGCTGAATGAAGCTTCAAGAATAGTGGAATTACCTATGTTGGCTTTCAACATTATTATCAATTTCTATGTTTCGTGGCCATTTCAAATCAGTTTAGATTTCCCATCTACCATATCACCAACACTATTAGCATTTTTTTTTGTTTTAACACTTGTTCTAGTTCTTGCTTAACAGGGTAACCGATTTTCATAATCATGAAACTTAGCAGAAATCAGCACTACACCCTACAGATAATGTGTATGAATCTGACAATCTTCATGAACCTTTTCATTAAAAAAAAATATTCTTATTTATGTTTGAAATGTAGTCACCATAGTCTACAATCATACACAGTATTGCAGCAGACAGGGCATGTAGCAGTCAATACACATATTACTAGTTTCACCATGGGCACTACGAACCAAAGAAACACAATGTGATGATTGCAGTCTCAGTCTCGAGGCTACAACAAGCTCCAAAGTTTTGGACAACCTGTTCAAAACCTCCTCGAAATCTAGCAATCAATAATTCCGCTCGAAATCAGATTCCAATTCTAGTATTGGGGGTAATCCTTTTACAGTATTTTTTCCATTTACTGTGGTTTTACCAAATTTTACTTGTTTTGACCTTCAAAAGAAGTTTAAGAATTTGTGTCTTTAATGGCTAAAAGGTCATTTCGGTAGCACCATGGGAAATACTAGCAGGAACATGTACATTGTAAACAATAACTTGTGGCAGTCACTCTTTATGAATTATGTTTTGCAATACTTCCAATGAGGAATCATACATTTTCACAAAGGCTCTTTTATGATATTTTAGTGCTATTTTCGCATGGGGTGGAGGTGAGGGGGGGGGGGCAGGGGAGCATTATCCTGAGCCCCATGGGATTCCTTGTTTTCACTGGGTATAGCACTACCCTCAACAGGAGAATCAGGAGAATGGAATTGGTTCAGGAAACAGGACAATTCAACACTGCACAGCCTGTCAAATGTCTACTTGACCTACTACTACTGTAGAATGTTTTCATTTGTACTGTAAACCTAGCCTTTCTTTCAGACTTTCACGTGATGAATATACCTGTTGCGATAGAGAAGTATGAGACCACCACAGTCAAAGGCAAATGTTAGAAGGGATGAAAACTGCAGTGCAGTGCATGTATTTATACATACTTTGACGAGTTGTGTGACAGAAGCTTTCCCTAGCCTTAACATGAATTTGATTAGTGAAATGTTGTAGAGCTGTGAAAGAGACTATCACACAGCCTGACCTGACCACAGGGGTGTAAAATGGAGCCTCTGTTCAAACTAACTAGTGATTTACAACAGAGGAGACCAAACACTTGAGGGCAGAATTTGCTGCATGAATCGCAGGTCTTATGCTATATACAGGATGATGTGTGTACAGTGTACAATGTGTACTCCACATGCAGGCCTACTGTATATATACAGTCAAACCTGGCTATGCGGCCACCTGGATTCAGCAGCCACCTGCCTATAGCAGCCACCTTCGACTCCTCCGCAGAGAAATTCAGTGTTAAAGACCCTGGATATAGCAGCCACCTGGCTAACGCGGCCAGCGGCCACCCATTTTGTCTCCCTCGGCCAAAATTTCACTGTGTATAGCGGCCACCAATTCTGAAATCACCCGTCCCTATCGGCGTGGAAAGTTGGCTTTTTGCGATGCGACGTAACTTAAACGGCCGTGAAAAGCTAGAGGCGTGAAAAGCCTGCTTTCTAGCTGCATGACGTAATACAGCTCATTAACACATTCTCGAATTGTATGAAACTTGTAAGACACCTTGCCAAACAAAAAGCAGGATCTTAACTTGATTACCCTAATCAATGAAATCCCGATGTCCGGTGTTTTTTTTTTCTCTTTTTAGTGAGTCTCTGCATCCCATGCTTTTATTGTTGTGATGAATAATACCCCGGATCCTCGCTCGGCCCCGAGGCCAGCGCAGCCCGGGTTCGCGCGCGCCCTCAGCCCATGCCCAGACGTAGACCAATCTGGATCCGCGATATGCGCTACTGCAAGCTGGCAGCAGCGCGCGGTTCTTCAGCGTTCGCAATCTCAGAAGCACACAGCTAGGCTAGTTGTACCTCGAAACTCATCGATATGCCAATGGAATAAGTTGCTTACTTCAATCAACTCCCGTTCGGAAATTATTGAGGCAAAAATATTTTAAAAGACACAATAAAGAATATTTCTCGATTAAATAAAATATGTCAAGATAGAAGATATATTTTAATGTGCATTTGTAGCCGTATATTTTTTTTTCTTTGATTAATCGAAATTAATATTTATCGTGCTACCTTAGACGAAGTAAGAGTGCACTATGCACGGCATTTGCACTAGCTGTCAATCGATCGGAGAGAGAAACAATAGACACGAAGATGAGGAGATTCTTACTAACAACGAAAAAGAGAACACTTGATTATCATTAACGTGGGTATTTTAATTCAAGATCCTGTTTTCGGCAAGTTGTCGTTCTTTTGAAATTGTTATGCCGTTTATTTACTACTCAAAGCAACGCCAATGCCCAAGCAAGCGGGCTTTTCATCATACGCAGCCCTTGTTGCTATCTTTCCTAATATCCGGTAGGCTGCCGGTGGAGCTCCATTCTCTTCTTTTCAAAATGTGGACATGAATAAGTTGCAGATTCTTGTAATTAACGAATGTTTCCGGGTTTTTTCAGAAGGGTATTTCAATTCAAGATTCTGTTTATTTGACAAAGTTAACCATTCTGTTCAAAGTTTTAAACGATTTACGCCCGCCCGTACTAATGTATGCGAGTGGTTCCTCGCAGTGCTAGGTCGTGCAGTGCTGCATGGTCAAGACATTATGCATATCCCAAACGTAAGAAACTAAACGCACATTAACTTGAGATTTTAAAGAAATCCGATAACATGTGTTTTCTCTGCTAAACCACAGTTATTTCATCAGTTAGAATAGAAATTGTCTTTCGTGGCGTAAGATATCTAACATAGCATTTATCACCGAGACTCGCGAGAGTTGAGACAGCAGATAAAAATATGATATTGCAGATCTAGACTAAACAAACATACCCTTGGATGCTCATGACCCTTTACCGTGCCAACTCAGTGTTTGGGCCCCTTTCAGGGCACAAAAGAAATAATACACAGATCTCACACAAAATCGCACACACAGAAATAATACACAGATAACGAAAATGTGCCTTCAGGTTAATTCATATTTCTCATTGAACGAAAACATGATAAAATACTATTTATATATCACATAAAAATAAGATGTGTGTATATCATACATAAGCAATAAATTATGTTGCAGCATGAAGGTTACATAGTGGAAAACATATCCATGCTCAAAATCAAAATGGCCGCCGACCTGTCTATAGTGGTCACCTGTCTATAGTGGTCACTTTTGTGGTTTCCCTTGAGCGGCCGCTATAGACAGGTTTGACTGTATGTGCATGTCTTTGTTTAGTTGTGGTTTGTACTTGTTGTATTAGTCACTGGTAATATGGTGTGTTAGACCTTCTCAACCCAAAGCTCAGTCTATCCACTATCTGGTGAATAATTGTAACATAATGAAAGCCATTGATTACTCAATACAATCAAAATACTGAATACATGTACTTCTTCTGTAGTTGACATACAATGTACATATATGTACTAAGCCTGAGTCGAATCGATTATTAAGCCGGTGTTCGATCGAAGAAGTCGAACTCCGATTTCGTTTTGATGAATTCGATGCATCGACGAAATTACCAAATTGACTGGAAAACACAAAATCTTTTGTTTGATAGTCCTGTTATACACAATTTATCTTCATATTTTCACAATTTTAATTTGCTTACTTGATTCCTACTCTCTTTTGTGAGTTTTGCAGGTAACGCATCAAGAGAATGAACAGGTCGCTCGATGATCAAGCAGCTACTACATACTACTAGTACTTGGATTTGATTCGTTCACTATTATATACAGCGCAACGCGCACACAACGAACAATTGTCCATAGACTTTGTACAACGGATAGCATCGTGTGTTGTGAAAACCCGGAAATACAGTGGCAATCGTGCGTAAGGCTCATTTGCATACACGCTGCCGACGTACAGACTAATAGCGTCTCCGTACAGCGATTCGGAGACCACTGATTGGAGCATCGCGTAGATCACGTCATAACCACGTGGTCGCCAAAATAGTGATAACGATATCCGGTCACGTTGTCTGAAACCCGGAAGCGATTTTTCGACGCATTAGGGTTACGGAAAAAAAAAAATCGGAACCCGGAAGCTGATTGACTTTCTGCCCGTTGCAATAGCTCTCTACAGATTCCAACCTACATACATGTATACGATGCCACATTGACGCTAATTTGTAAGATTTTGACGGAAAAACAAGAAGTAATCGAAATTCGCTTACATGTGCAGTATCGGTGAGAAAATAGATTCTCCGAGAATACCTTTCATAATTCATATAAAATATAGGAAAGTGAAATTCTAGGTCGATTTTGGTACGAGGTGATAGAGAATTGCACGCTTGTTTTGGTGGAATACTATGTGGGGAAATGGAAGGATTGCACTGCGTATGCTTACTATATTTTCATTCATAAATTGGCTCTTGGCAGTGGCTGGGTGACGTCATGTATCGATGCATCGATGTTCGATCGGCGCAAAGCCATCGAACACCGGTTTCTGAAAAAATCGATATGACTCAGGCTTAATATGTACATATGAACATGTTTATTTGAACAATTACATGCTCTATCTTTATGTAAAATATAAGAACCAGTAGAAATGTTCTGACTGTGGCTCTCTTACAAAATCATAATGAAATGTGAATGAGATGATGTGTTATGTGCTCTATCCTCTGATTTTTCTGTTATAAACTCTGTCACATGCGCAATATGGGTCTCCGAGAAAGACTAGAGCCAAAGATGTGAAAACATACACCCACACCACAAAGACACATATAACACTGAACACTTTACTCTTTCACTTCCACATTCTTCCCCCCCCCCCTCTCTCTCTCTCTCTCTCTCTCTCTCTCTCTCTCTCTCTCTCTCTCACTCTCTTGCCTCCCATCACTATCCCTGCTCTCCGATTCCACTCTCAAACTCTCAAATTGACAGAAAAGATTACATTTCTGGGCTGGGAGGATATCGCAATAAACTTGCTATTTGATCAGTTTCAAATATCCAGCTGGCAAGACCTGGCAACAGAAAGTACTGGCGCTGAAGTACACGACATTGACAATGCAGAGATCAAGGGTCAAACCTTGATGATAATTTAGACCCTACCAAACGAATCCTTCCATCTGTCCCAATTTTTGTGTCCCAGCACAGTGCGGATTTACTACAGAAACATGATAGGTTCATGTTCGTATTTGGGCTACATGTATTTCTCTTTGAATTTTTCCTCTTTTTTCACTCTGTGAATATTTGTGGTATTTGACCTCTTTTTGGCATTGAAAGTTCAAAGGTTACTACACAAGCAATCCCAGCAGATGCAAAACCAAAATACCTGCCTACATGTAATACCCATGCATGCATTTCACATGTACATTACAAGTATGTGAAATCTCCTGTCATATGATGCAAAAACTTGGGTTTCTACCTCACTGTTACCGGTGTAATGTTGCATGTTTACTACACTACGCCTAATATTTGTGGTATTTGACCTCTTTTTGGCATTGAAAGTTCAAAGGTTACTACACAAGCAATCCCAGCAGATGCAAAACCAAAATACCTGCCTACATGTAATACCCATGCATGCATTTCACATGTACATTACAAGTATGTGAAATCTCCTGTCATATGATGCAAAAACTTGGGTTTCTACCTCACTGTTACCGGTGTAATGTTGCATGTTTACTACACTACGCCTACGTACATGTATACTAACTGTACACTAGACGATCTGCAATTTCTCTGCAAAATTTGTGCTTTTCGTCACTACAATGACCGCCCATGACCATGTAGAAGGACCATTGTAAGCCCCTACTGCCCGGGTTTATTTATTTACACTCAGTTCAATTTGAAAACAGATCGCACTCTCACATGTTGTGAAAATATACAATGTCCCTCAACGTTTCCCTTTTTTTATTTTCCATATTTTTGCAGACGGTTTGGAAAAGGGCGAAACAGAGTGTTTCAGAAATATGTAAAAACACCATGGGAATGGTTTACATCAAACATCAAGATGGCTTCCTTTGAGATTTTCTAATGTCTACTTTGCTACATGCATTTGTGCACAACATCACAACAAAATCATAAAACACTAGCCAAAACAACATATTTGCCCATTTGTTTAAACCATACTGATATCATTCATATTGATGTGTCAGATAGATTTGGGCACATTATAACAATAGAGGTTTAAAGCATTTCGTCCTGATTAAAGGTTTGGGGTAATTGTATTTCAAGAAAGCATACTCCTAAAACAGTTTGACAGTCTACATGTACATACATGTAAGGATTATCAGGGCCCCGTTGCATAAAACTTACCATTAATGGTAACTCTGTCATCATTGGTCTACCATGGTAATACCGCTCGACAGCCAATCAAATTCAAAGTTTCCACAAAAGTTACCATTGATGGCAAAGTTACCATTAATGGTAAGTTTTATGCAACAGGGCCCTGCTCCACTCTACTGGGATACATGTACGTCCATTAACTACCCTTTATTTTTTATGCCACACTCTGTACTCTGACCCTACGAGGCAAAGGGACCAAAAGTCTTCACAGATTTTCAAACACAGCATGTGCCAGACTAGCTGAGTGAAGGGACGAAACAGTTGGTTCTCTGGCAAAAAGGAAAAATGGGCGGCAAACGAGGAAAGAATCTAGTGTCGTTCTGTGCGCTTGTCACTGTCAAAATAACCGTGGAAATCTGTAGGATTTCCCCTGTTTCCTCACCTGGCTATCACGCTCACTTTCTCAAGGATAGAGGGAGGAGAAGAATCGGTGGGACGGGTTAGACATTAGAGCACGCTATTGAGGAAGTATAGGTTACTAGATTTTTCCTGTCTGGAACAAGCACCAAAGAGTTTGGCTCACCTTTTTTGCGTGCACACCTCACATACTACCCTGGCTTGTTAATATTGCCCACTTCACAGAAATGAAGCTATGTACTTTGTATACTGCCAGGTCAAGTACAATGTTTGACATATTTGGTAACAAAATGTACATGAAACCCCGAAATAATGAACTGTGGTCCTTTCTCCCTGCAGATTTCAAGTACAATGCCCAACTGAATACAATGTAAAAGTAGACATAAATAAATTTTTACAAACACACACACGCACACACATATGAACGGGCAAACAGAGAACCAGGTAAAATAATGCTACTATCAGGCAACTTTGTTGCGGGGGCATAAAAAGGGGGCAGAGAGAAAGAGGTCTCATCAGACGTGGGGGAAGAGAAGAGGTAGTGAGGGGCATCAAAGTGAAGGGAGAAGAGGGAAGTAAGTTGAAATGCATCATTCATCAGCCAATCCACAATGCAATTGCCTTTTTTTTCC